>JBBMKB010141830.1:4166-18867 GCA_037833945.1 Alaria marginata
TCTCCAAGACAACGACAACAGGTGTATGGTGATGATCACCGTGCTCTTTGTACTATCAGCGGGGGAAGGCGAGGACGTGCATGGCAGTTAGTCGATACGGGTTAGATCTAGGATGGGCCTTGCGATCGGCTTTCTCTCTCGTGGCGCATTTTCAGCTTGCCGTGAAGTCAACAGGAAGGATATTTAGGATGACCAGCATGTGGTTCTTGCCGTCAGGTGGCGGGTGTCTTGTTGAGGGTGAAGCTGTCGATGGATTATCATGGCTCGAGCTAAAGTGGGTTGTCGATCTCGTAGCCCGCGCGTTTTACGGTATTTCGTCAATAACTCCAACGCGTGAGCAACGATGGCGAGATCCCACTTGAGCTGGAGCCACAACGGCCCATTAACATCGGCACCCACATCAGGACATCCGCCCCCCCCACAGCCTTCGCAAGGTCCAGACAAGTTTAACCACAAGGGTAGTACCGTGCGTTGTTACCGCTCGCGTACCAAGCTTTGCGGCCAGGTACGCTCCATCTTCTTGGTGTACCAAACCATGTCGGCGATGAAGTTCTGTGAATGAGCATGGGTCTGACGACTGCAGGATGCACTGCCCCATTTGCAAGGTTTGACGTCGTCCAGACACCAGTACCGGAAACACGTTAGGAAAGCACAGCACAAGACGAAGAGGTAGCGGTTCACACGATGCAACGATAACCACGTGCGCCGCAGAGAAAGGAAGCCGAAAGCCGCTCGAACTCACCTTGGAGGTGACGGTAAGGCAACAGTGTGCCTCGCCTTTCTTGTACTGATCTTTAAGTTGTTTGGCGAACGTGACGACCGTCTCGCAGCTCAGCACCGCCCAAACCAAGATCGTTCCGAAGTTCCTGGTAACGGTCTTGGTGTGGGTAGTGCAGAACGAAGGGACGACCGCCAAGTTGGTCGAACAACTTAGAGATGCCGACAAGGAAGACGGAGCATTCTGTCACCTAGAATACGCCTCAAAGACGAGTTGGGGCGACTTAGCCTCCCCTTTTCTGCGGCACGCGTGATGATCGAAACTATCCACGACAACCCAAAGCACTTGCTATCATCCTCTATTCGAAGGTGGCACCCCTTAAACCACCATGTCATACCACATATTGTGGGCTTGCTTGCTGTCCGGGCCGGGCGTTTTGTTGAAGGCGAATACGGCGGCGAGACGTTATGTCTCCAGCTGAAGTGGGGCCTCGTCATCGCTGGTCGTGCGTTGGAGGTAGTTTCGGGTTGGCTCCCCGTGCCACCAACACGAATGATACGGTGATCATCGCCATACCCTTCTTGAAGATATTACGGGCAATCGAAAGCACGTCTAAGCCGCAAACAGCGACGACAAGGCCCCTTTCAAACTGGAGCCATGACGGTTCGTTGTCTTCGACGTCCTCGACAGGACGCCTGCCCTCCGACAGCCTGGGCGAAGGCCGGACAACCTCAACCGCAAGGGTGGGCAAAGGCTACAGTAGGTGGTTAGAGTACCCCCACTTTCACCACCCAGTTTAGGCAAAACGTACCATGCGCTCTAGTCCTTGTTTAAAAACGGTCTTAGAGATACTCTGTTGGCCCGGCGTGAAACACATCTCCATGGTGCTGCATGGTGTTGCATATCGCGAAACCGAAAAGGACAAAAAATTGAAGACTGCAAAGAAACATTGAAGCCACTGGCGCGAGTGGCTTTATGCGCGTCTGAAAAAAGAGGCCATAATCGTGACTCCCCGACCGTAGCCTTGGGGAGCAATGCCATGCCTTGTTGCCCCCTCGTGTACCCAGACGTTGCGTGCAGGCACACCCCAGCCGATTGACGTACAACAAAACGATGCCAACCATAGCGCGGTGTGAGTGGGCATGGGTCTGACGAGTGCGGGATGCATGCACTGCCCCGATTTGCAAGGTCCGACGTCGTTCAGACACCAGTACCTACGCGGACTTGTGCTACGATAGGGGTGCACCCAAATTTTATGAGGCTCCTCATTGGAGGAGGTCTATACCGAAGCCAAAACCTGACTGTGACAAACCACAAAAAATGCAGCCCGATGAGAAATTCCATTGCCTAGACATGCACAACGAATGGAATTTTGAAGTCTGACGACGTTAGGTAGCGTCTCGGTTGAGGAGCCCCGTCGGTCGGAAATAGGTTGGTTCCAAAAAGTGCTACCTCTACCGTAGCACGCGATTACGGCACGTTCAGAAAGGACGGCACACAGCGAAGATATGGCGGCGGTTCAGACGACGTACTAAGTATCCTGTGCGCCTTAACCAAAAGGAAGCCGAAAGCCGCTCGAAATCGTCATGGAGGTGCCGTGAAGGCGACAGAAAACTCCGCCGTCCTTGTCGGCATCTCTAGGCTTTCTTACCATCTTGGCGATATCATCTCTCGGCTCTGCGTCGGCCAAACCAAGATCGTTCCAATATCTTGGATTGAGCAGCGCAGAGCCACGAGACGACCGCCGATTTGAAAAAAAAGTCAGAGATACCGACAAGGAAGGAAAAGCCTTCCGTCGCCTACCGAGCACCTCGATGACGATTGAGGCACAGTTATGCTTCTTTTTTCTGCGGAACACGTGATAATCAATACTTTCCACGACAATCCGAAGACCTTGCCATCATCCTCGATTCAAATGCGATATCTCTCAGGCCACCTTGTCGTACCATGGATGGTAGACTTGCTTGCTGTCGGCGCCGGACGCCTGGTTCAAGGCGAAATGGCGGTGAGCCGTTATTACTCCTATTGGGATGGGACCTCATCGTCGCTGCTCACACATTGAATGTATTATCGGTGCGGCTCTCCGTGACACCAACACGAATGGCACGGTGACCATCACAATGTCCTTGTTGATATCACGGGGAGTCGGAAGCACGTCCACATCGCGAGCAGCGACAACAAGGCCCATCTCAGCGGTAGCCATAACGCCTCGTTGTCATCAATGTCTACAACAGAACGCCCGCCCCATGACAGGCCGCCCATTATTCGGACAACATCAACCCCAAGGGTAGTACCGCGTGCTGTTGCCACTCGCGTACCCAGAAATTTCATCCAGGTACGCTTCGCGTACCAAAGCAAGTATAATATTTAACTCCGTGAAAGGGCATGAGTCTGACTAGTGCAAGGTGCGCTGCCACTAATGAAATTGGCGACGTCATCCAGACGACCGTACAGCTAACACGTTCGGAAAAAACACCACAACACCAACAGGTAGCGGCTCAGACGAAGTACCGATGGTTGTCTGCACCTTAGAAAAAAGAGAGTGGAATGTCGCTCCAACTCACGTTGAATGTGCTGGAGTGGCGACATAGTGCCCCTCCCTCCTTGTCGGCGTTTCTAGGTTGCGTGGCCAGCTTGTCGAGCTTCTCCCATTTCTGCGCGGCCCAAACAAAGGTGCTGGTAACTATGTCGGCTTTCGCGGCTTAAAACTGGGAGAAGTCAGCCGGGCTAGTCAAGTAACCTCTCAAGAAGTTCTAAAAAGGCGGACGGAGCCTTCCATCGCCTGTACAACAATTCGAGGGTAAGTTCGAGTGGCTGTCGCCTTCCTTTTTCTGCGGCACACGTAATTATCGATACCGTCCACGACAACTCGAAGTACTTGCCATCATCATCATTATCGATTCGAAAGAAGTATCCGTCAAACTACTCTGCCACACCACATACTGTCGACGTGTCGGACCTCAGTAGGGCAGCCACTTTCCCGAGCGATCGTTTATGGTTTGTATGGGAAAAGGGAGAGAGAACCGGCACCACGAGCGCCGGAGTAGATACATATATGAACAACTTTGTGGCGAGCCAATACCTATCGGCGGGCAGCCACATTCGCGTACATCGGTTGTTTCTACTCTAGAGGTACGCAAACTGACCGAAGACGCGAACAAGCGGCCTTAACAACGTATACGGAGTGGCCAATCATCAGTCAAGATTTGGCGCATTCCAGAAAAAAAGACCGACAACTTGCGTGCAATTTTTGTTGGACTATGGCATGGGAAACACGTTGATCAATAACAAATAGCATAGTGATGTGTTTTGGTTCAGGGCTCAAGAACCAGAAAGTGGAAGCACGGCCCAAAATATGGGGCCATGGGGGAAATTGAGCGCCTATAACGCGGACCATCTCTGGCAAGGATGCGATGACAATACCGACATCAAAAGCGGGCCAAGAAAGACACATAACACCACCGCGGGACGTTCGAAATCACCCAACCAATCAGTGTAGAGTCATTATTATCAAGTCAGCTGGAGTAACACAGCTTACTACAGCGATAGGTCGCTGCTGCATGCCTCGACGCGCGTCTGTTGGCGGCGGCGGTGCCTGGTGCGCCGTCGTCCTCTCAGGAGTCTAGCCCAAAGAAAGAAAGCGACAACGTTTCGCCGTAGGGTACGATGAGGGGCCGGAGAATTCGTACCCTACGACGGGAGGTTGGCGCCAACTTGCTTCCGGCTTCATGCCTGAACCGGTAACGTCACGACAGGCACCGCCGCCGAGCAACGCGCATCGCTAGTGGCTGAAACCTAGTAGTTTTGTAAGTAGTCGCGGGCGGAGTGCGAGAAGGTGCGAGAAGCAAACGACAGGCATAAACGACCGATCAAGTTCGTGACGTTTGTTTAGCCCTGGATGTTACTACTGTACCTTGCGGATCAATCAAGACAAGTGGGTCAAAGTCACATGTTTGTGGTTCGAGATGTTTTTCTTGCATGTTGCATTCGAACGTTACGCGCAAAGAAGGCGCCGGCGTACCCAATGGGGTGGTCGCGATGGTGTTGGGATAGCCCGCTGACGAAGAGTCCAGGAAGGATACGATAACACTCGCAATTACTCACGTCTTATTCCCGAAGAATACCAATACTAAACGTGGCAGCATTTACGATCAGCGGCGTGGAACGTGCTCATGAGGGTGACGGTGCTGAGATGGCCAAATTTAGCCGAATGCAAGAAGACTGCGATAGCACTCGCAATGGGCTGGAGATCGTGGCTCTGTCCATAATATGGCAGTTCTGCTGTTAATTATGTGGCATTTGTCAGCTCCATAGAAGTTGTTCACCCCTGTGGTTGAAGCCGCCAACTTCGAGTTCTTCCCACCGTAGATCTAGGGATTCGACTTCGGTTTGTACGGGCTGTTTCTCGTGGGCACTACCGAGCGGAGAATCGCACTCGCCCGGCGCATGCGCAGCTGATAAGGACGCGTCACAAAGAAGAACTCCCGGGGCGGCGTCACCAACCGTACCCCGCCACCACAAGTCAGCCTCGAAATGCAACGGCTCACAGCGCGTGGGGTCACCACGACAGCGGCAGAGGTTCAGGATCAAGTGAACCCCGCACGGTCGCAACTGACCCAGGAGCTGTTAGCCGAGGTTACGAAACGGTATCGGGTGGGGCTTGACCGCGGGTCACATCTTTCCTGTAGTAGTACACGGGAAACGTTAGGGCTCCCCGGTCCCAGGTAGGTTGGGTTGCACATTCGTCTGGGCGTCGCGGGACGTGCTGACCGTGTCAAGATACACCCTTCACGAGTAAATGATGCTCTTAGCAGATCTCTAGCACAACACTGGTAGACGAGATCACGGAGACCGGGAATTCGTGGACGGAACAGGTGGTTCGGTGCAATACGAGTAATTCTCCGGCCGTGGCATCTAAACGAAAGCACGACGGTGCTCCTAAGCGGAAGCTTTAAAGCGACGACGCGACAGCCATCCAATACCCCGGCTCCGGCCTCTAGGAAGTTGTTGCCGCTTACACTCTGCAGTATGCTGGAGGTACAGTATGACTGGGCAAAACAGTTCACAAGGGATACTTTGCTGACCTAGTCCGTTGGTTCACCCACAGCTCGAAGAACGAGGTACTGTAGTATGGGCCCAGTACAGAGGTCAGCAGAAGGAGTATTGCAACGGAGGTCATGTAGCTTTGCAGAACCCTTTTCAGAGGCCCTTCAAACAGCCACAAGCTCTGTCAGACCATCTTGCGTTGGATGTACAACGCACTCCTTGAAGGTACAACAGCTGCGAGCGCTGTTAATTTCATTTTGCTTTGGACTACAATGCACTCCTGTCTGATACTTGTAAGGGCTCTGCGTAGAAATCGTGAGCGGGTTCGATGATAGGTGGGACCATACAGATCGAAGGTGAAAGACGGAACACGTAGCCCGGTTTATGGTGTCACTGCGGGGGTCGCTAAGAAAAGCGCGACGGTTCCTCCAAACGGACCGAGAACACGACCACGCGACAGTCATTTTAACCACCCTCCCCGGCCCTTCGCCTGAACCTACGCCACGGTATACTTGTAATACAGGTACATACAGATTGGATGAGTCAACCAACCCCAATCCAGTGGAAAATGGATAACACAAGAAAAAGGCGAAGTATGGGAAGGATCACCGGCTGGGGCAGGAGGCTTCATCTAATGCAATACCCTGGTACCTACTTTCAATGATCGGTGTAGGGACAGGGGAATGCGACAGAAACATTGGGGGCCACGAAATTGCAGCCAACGAAGGTACGGAGGTGGCTCCATGAGTTGGGCCAAAATAACTTAGAATAAACCCCAGTCATTGTGTTTTTCCAACCAACCAAAAGCGAGAGAACAGAGGTTGTGGAAGGAGTACTGACCACCTCACGCATCCAGCTTAGCATCCAGCAGTTTCGTTGTTTACACCTTTTTCAGATAGGCGGCGCGCTGAGAGCGCACTCAGCGCGGAGTTTATCGCGGGCGAGGCCCCCCTGCTGGGGCAGGAGGCCTCATCTAATCCAACACCTACTTCAAATGATCGGTGTAGGCGCATAACAATACAACCGTAATACACGTAAGATGACGCATGAGCTCGGACGAACTTCAAAGGTGGTTTACTCAACGGGGAGACTGCAGCGCCGAGCGACACGTCTATGGAAATATCTCTACGAGACCTTTCCGAAGCCGCAATTTTCGCTTTGTTTGTGTGCCTCCCCGAGTTGGGATATACCCGGCTCTGAAACTCATCCCAGGGGGAGTGTTATCTCACATGTTATACGGTACTCTGCTCGGATTGAGACGTGAGAAAATACATGTCAGAGCGGTGCGTCAACAAGCGAAGGAGGTACTAAGCCCTTTGTGCGATAAAACCCAAGGCATGTACTGTAGCGTGGAGGAAGAGCGAAGCTATGCTTTGACATACCGGTTATGAGGCTTAATGGTACGGCACACGTACGTTGAAGATAGGTTGTGGGAAAGTGTGCGAGAGCTGCACGATCGAAGATTCCTTCTTGGTTTACCGAGCGCCCTTGCGTTTTGTATTCCAACCCTCTCATGCCCCCCCCGGTTCCTGCCGTATATGTGTTGGGTTACAGTTAGGAATCCCTCCTGTCCAAGAGGTTCAAGGTCTTGCGCGTTCAAGGGCACGAAGGTTAACGTTCTTCTGCTTATCGCGGATGGATATGAAATCCCGTTCCAAGACGATGGGTCAGGATTGGACAAAATAAAAGTATGACAAATCCGGTACAAGAAGTTCAGGGGGAAGGGTTAGCAGTCGGGATTGTTATGTTTTACAGTCTAACCCTAACCCTAACCCTAACTGCCGACCGTCCTCGTCCCCCTGAATCCTTTGGACTAGAACGTTTACACCTTTGTTCGTCCAACCCTGACTCAGCTCCTTGGCAGTGTCTCTGATGCCCGACTGTAAAACACGATAGATCGCCTGCTTTCATGCCCGTGAATCCCTGGGATAGAACATTCTAAACACACAAAACCTTAAACCTCTTGAATTTCAGGGACCACACACACGGCAAGGCAATACATGGCAGCAGCCGAGAGGGGCGGCGAAGGGTTGACATAATATGGATATACTCAATTACAACAAATATAGACGCTACGCAACAATAAGCCGAGTGCGCACGCCTTCCATGTTCTAGTATTCCCTTGGCATTGGCTCGACTGTACCCTCTGACTTGGCTTGGCTGTGGTGGCGCCGTACCCACAGCAGATTCTACTTGGGTGGTACGCCCCAGCCTCCATTGCATAACGTGGCTACAGTGACTGCCGTCACAGCGACAACTTCGTGCTGTCCCACTTTCCTGTTCATCAATCTGCCTGGTAAAACTGGCCCAGTGCCGCCGGAGAAGGTAGAAACAGCGGTGGGGGCCACACCACCAAAGCCAAAGAACATAGTAAAGGAGAAACTGGCCTCTTCCTTGGCCGTGGTGGAACACTGGGCTATTTCCCCTCTTGCCCGTGTCAGGGACGTCGGTGTACTGGGGAGCGCAGTTGTTAAGTTAAGACCTGTGATGGCAGCAACTCAAGTCACTCTTGAGCGGCGGGGGCTGATACGCACCAAGCCTCCACGAACTAGTGCGCGAGAGATCAACGCGTTTCTGCTCGTGGCAGTAGATAGTGCCGACACGGTCTCTCCACAGAGGTTGGGTGCGGTCATCGAGCTGAGCCCGGTGATGAAAACGCCGGTGCCTCAGACCCCCATGGATCAGCGCGTGCAAGATACCTGCTGCGCTGCTGGTGGGTATAGTGGCGAGTGACCACACGGCCTCTCAGCAGAGGCGACCGAGCTGTGCGCGGTGACGGCGATACCAGTGGACCAAACCCTGCGATACTGAGCGAACAGGATAGCTGCTGCACGCTGCTGGTGGGGGCAGCAGCGAGTCTCGAGATTCCATTTCTAAAGGGACTGTGTTGTAAATAGCAGCTTGGACCAACCTCAGCGTCTCGGTCGTGTGGGTGAGCTCGGTTTGTTTCCGGAGCGTGTCAAGAACCAAAAGTACGTGGACTGCTAGTCTGCCCGTCGCGATGCTACCAACAGCGGGCCACTCATGATAGGGGAGTCCACGACGAGCTCGGTATTCTGGGCCTCGACGACCACGTGCCCAGAGATGGCGACGGTACTATCTCTGAGTACATAGCCGTCGAAGCCAAAGACATCGAGCTCGACCTGGACGCCTCTATCAAGGGCGGTCTTTTTGTAGGGACCATCGCGACTGGCGGACACGCGATCCACGTGCTCGCAGTCTATTACAGACTCTGAAACATGCAAAAAAATCCCATCCTGATAACATTGAGGTGGGTTCAAGATGTGTTTACTGTATAGACCCTTTGGAAAGGACATATCGCCACTGTAACCACCAGTAGTGTGCAGCAGTTGTCCTGCAGACTATAATTTTCGGGGCTTGGTGAGCAGCTCTACCCACCATCGCGCGCAGGTCAGTTGCCTCCACGGGGTGGCGTGTGGCCGCTCACCATTAACACTACCAGCAGCGAGCGGTAGGTCGTGGGGGTTTGACGTGTATCAGCCTCTGTCGCTCAATGGAGGTTACTGCTGCTGCAATGACGACGTCCGACCCGTCCGAGTACCACCCATTTCGCGTCACTT
This sequence comes from Alaria marginata, assembly GCA_037833945.1. Classification (NCBI taxonomy): domain Eukaryota; class Phaeophyceae; order Laminariales; family Alariaceae; genus Alaria; species Alaria marginata. Next base: position 13,512 of record JBBMKB010141830.1, read on the forward strand.
AGGATAACGTTTCCGGTCTAGCCTCTTCTACGACACGCAGTGAGTCGCCATTCGCTCAAGACGCTCCGACGCATGAGATGGCGGCACCTGCATCGGGCACTGTTGTGGCCGGCACCATCGCGCCCGACTCAGGTGCAACCAACACCGCGTCGGAGCGTCCTCAGCGGGCGGCAACTTCTCTACCTTTCTTCAGTGCGTGGGCCTTCCCCGGTCATTGAGATATACACCCTTTGTGTGCTGCCCACCCCCGTGTCGGAGCGTCCTGAATCCACGACAGTACCGAACTCAGGTGCCACCAACACCGCGTTGGAGTGTCCTGAGAAGGTGCAAGCTCATTACGGAGGCACTTCAGCGCGTGCCCTTCCCTGGCCATAGGTATAGCCACCATATTGCCCGACTCCGAGTGCCGCTCACCCGGTGTCGGAGAGTCCTGAGGCCATCGTGGCGTCTGATTCAGGTGCAGCCAACTCCTCTTCGGAACATCCTGTGCGAGTGGCAGCTCGGCTTTCTTTCAGTGCTTCGCCCTTTCTCAGGCATAGATATAACCACCAAAAGTGCCGACTCCGTGTGTCACCCATCCCGTGCCGGAGCGTCCCGAGCAGGTGGATGCTCGTTACGGAGACGTTCTTTCAGTGTGCGGCTCTTCCGAGATGGTAGGTAGAGCCGTCACAATGCCCGACTCGGTGTGCCACCCACCCCGTGTTGGATCGTCCTGGGCTGACGGCAGCTCGTTGTACGGAGACAGACATAACCGTTTGTCATAGAGGAGTCCGAGACGGGCACAGTTGCCTAAGGGTCGCCTATCTCGATACAACTTCTGTGTCGTCGGTCGTTGTACAAAAGTTGGCTACTGGAGGGTGCAATGGGACGTCAGCCCTTTGAACGACGACACAACGGCATGTGGACGAGGATCCATACTTAGAATTTATCACTTCAAGCTGCACTGTTCCCGTGTTGTCGCTATTTTGTAGTTGTCAGCGTGGGGAGGGTACCCCGGGACGCCCGTCCGTTCCGCGAGAGATTAAACTCGCCCTATCAGGCGTCATCATCATCGTCGCCGCCTCCCAGCCACCACACCAGGGCCCCTTGTCTGGTGCCGTCAGCCGTTGAAACTAACGGCGTCTGGACGGCACCGCGATATGCCAGTCCGCTGAAGAGTAAATATACTCGCTTGGAGGGGAATAATCGTTGCCGCCCCCCCCCGACCGTCATCTTAGGGTATCTTATCAGACTGTATGCCTGGGAAGAAGGAGGTTAGGGGTATCGGCGACAACGATGGCTCCCGGCCCGACGATTATGTTTCTCCGTCAACGGGACTAGCGTTCCATGGTATGCTCCAGACGCTGGCGGCTATATCCGCAGACGACACCGGAATTTCGACGAGAGGGGCAGCTCATTCCTCTATGCGTTGCATATACCCGCGGCTTGCCTTGACGACTAACCATTCTTATTGGTGGTCATGTGCGTGCCGAAGAAAGCCCCTGGTTTCTTCTCAACAAGCATATACTGCTCCCTCGTCACAGGTGGTGACTAGGGAGACGATATGTGATGTTTCATGTGACAACGCAAAACCCGGCGAGTAGGAGACGATGCGTACAGAGTGAAGGTGTGATATGATCTGCGAAAAGTTAAATCAAACGAGTCATCCCACGGTAGGGGTTGCACGTTTGGGGGTCAAACGTTTCTGACCGGTTGAGCTCCCGAAGTGAGGAACTACCGGTTGGTATGATCATTTTACGAGTGTATTTGTTTTTAGGACAAGCGGATAGACATGTTGATCGGGTTGCGCGAACGAAAATCTTGGAAGTCATGTTTAGGGTGAGGTATTGAGCTCCTCATGTCAGGAGCTCAGGGACTTATTACTGCACCCCTGCCGTGAGATGACTCAAGCCATCAACACCAATCCGACGTATTACATTCTACGGCTTGCCTTGATGTCGCCCTGCGGCTGCCTTGGCGTAAACCTTCCTCTTGCCGGCCAGGTGCTTGTGGAAGGTAGTCCCTGGCGAGTTCTCCACCAGCCTTGAGACCTCTTTGGCCAGATTATCATGAGGGAGGCAGTGAGGAAAGAGGTCTCAATGTTGGTGGAGAAGCAGCCGGCAGTACCTCTGACAAGCATCTGACCGACATAAGAAAGGGACAGCGATTCTCATAAATGAGGCCGTGACAAGAGAGGTGCTGGCGGAGAAGCAGCCAGGAATTTCCTTTGACGGGTACCTGACTGTGATGAGGAAGGGCTACGCCAAGGCAAGTCGCAGGGCGTATTGTACGAATGAGTGGCGATCATGCTTTGATTTTGTTGTTTTCACACCTAGCCTACCTTTATCCAGCCCTCGGATCTCTGTATAAATATAGGTACCGGTACACGTACGATATTTGTATCGAATATCACATATCGAAGATAGAAAATTAAGTTGGAAGCTGGCTGCTGGCTGATGCTACGCATATTTCATAAAACATAAATGGGAAGCATACAAAGAGGAGGAGTCACTGCACGAAAGAGACAAAGCGTCGAGAGAGAAGCCCAGGACAAGAAAAGGAAGAAAGGAAGACCCGCCTACTTCGTACATTGTGCGTACTAATGAGTCATTCGCATTCAAAATAGGAGGGGAAACAGAGGCGCTTGCTTCGAATCCCGGCCGTCGATTGCAAGTTATGACTCGTATAAATGTGTGATACACATACCGGTAAGTTGATGTTGATTACAGAGAGGGGTGCAGAGACCCGAGGGCGAGGTGAAGGCATGATGGGACACACCTGGTCTTATAACAAAACCAGAGCCGTTCAATGAGGGAAGAGGCCACAAACAGGTATATCTGGGACGCGTGCTACAGTAGAGGTAGCACGTTTTGACCATTTTTGTTTATGAAGGATGGGGCTCCTTGACCCAAAAAATCGTCGGAATGTGTCATTCTTGTTTTGAAAAATATACACATTTTTGTACACCTAACCAGTTTGTTCATCTTGTTGCATTTTAACTATACTCAAATCTGCTTTGGGTGGGGCATGGAGCTCCTCAAGCAATGGCCATCCTCTACCGTAGAACATGTCCTGGTCACATGGAAGCCAAAAACAGGCATAGTCTGGATACAAGTGAAAGCACACGGCCATCAGTAGCGATGAAAACAGCAAGATTAAATGCTTTTGGCGTGGCCTTGGTGCCAAACGCACCGATCGCAGCCCCGACAACCACGCACTACGGGCGTTTATGACGATCAGGCTGGCGGCCTTAATCAGGGTCAGGGTGATGCTTTGGTTGGGGGGTGGAAGCGCAGTACTATTTGGCACAAAATGCCTCCTTATATGGTTTCCCTGGGTGCGGGTGTTCGCTTCCGTAGCTGGTTTTGAGTGATCAAGGTTGGCACTGAGGTAGCGCAAATAAAACTTACGGCGTGATGATAACGACGCAATGCTTCTTCGCTAACCTCAAACGCAAGAGCTTCTGACATCCCAGTATGCATAACGGCAGTTAATGCGCAGCTGAAGATATACCTTAGAGGAGAGAAGGCACCAAAGTACGCCGTCGTCCTTGCTTAATCTACAAGGAGGCAGCCGCTCGTGTGATAGGTCCAGGTGCGGATGGGGAGGGGGGATCCTCGCAACTGGTACAGTACGCCCGTGTCATAACGTGGGACATGTTAAACCGAGCTTTAGCGTACAGCCAGAATTGCTTGGCACATATGGGAACAACCTGTAGCGGCAGCATGCAGAATAGTGCCGGTTGCCGCTACAGGGCCGATTAATCTGGCTTGTACATTCCGGCGCTACGAAGAGGCCATTCATGACAATGTGGCAGGCCAGCGTCGAACGATTTGTACCGATACCCCTTGTGCCGTGGCGAGCTCGCAGGAACGGTAGTCATTACGGCCGATAAATGATGGCCTCGCCTAAAAGGAACGACATCACCTTTGCAGCTAATTACCTCATACTTTGTATACTGAATTACCTCATACTTTGTATACTGACTATGTAAAGGTTGGGTTAGTTTGTGGGGGAGCCGGGTCAGAGATGGGGCATCGGACACAACGAATTGCTAGCTCGAGGAATTCGGAGAAAATATACGCACAAAATATCTGGGGTTTCGCCTGATGTTGTATGTTGTGGGCGCGGAGGAATACACGCACTGTTGGTGAGCCATGTTTACACCGCTGCTGAAACAGGCCGGGTGCTTCCTATCACAGGTACGTCAGGTATAGTTGAAAGTAGCGGGCGATCGTGTAACTAAAAACTAGGTTCGGTATCAAGGATCGAGCGGGGCCCCGATCATCGACGGTCGACGGACAAGCGGGAACGGGATAAGATGGGGCGACTTTGCGCTGAAACACCATTTTTCAAGACCAATTCAGAAGAGGTACGCTATGTTTGTGAGCGAAGTTCTACAGTAGTTGGCGCATTCAAGGGGGGGGGTTGGTCGCGATAGAGTGGCGACAGGGATTGCGAGACGCGAGTCGAATCGAATGGGGCTAGAGGCTGGAAGGCACCAAGAGCAGCGAGAGTGAGAACAACAATAAGCGTCGTTTGTTTCGCCTTTCTAAACACTTCAGGGAGGCAGCTGTCCTCATTGAAGCTCTACTCCGAACTAGCTTGTGGTATGTGCCGAGTGTACCAAGTGTACCGAGTACACACCATTAGGGTCGACTTTACTATAACCCACTCTACTATTCATCTCCCGGAGACCAAGGCTAAGATAGGGGGAGCACTATTAGGGCTTCTTATCTCAGCGGCTCAAAGTCTCTCGTGCAAGCACTGACCAAACATTTCCCATACCTATTTCTACCTGTCTACAGTCTACACTCGCCTGTATTCATCAGTGTGCACTTTTGCTTTTATAGGGGGTTCGCTTGGTGTCGTCATCCAACCGCTAACTTAAAGCTCTACAAAACGATGAACCAAACAGATAAAAACATGGGACATAAAAACAATGCTCGTAGCGTAGTAGGCGCACAACGCTGACCTGTGGCTATCGCGGTGAAAGCGGAGACTGTCCCGGCATCTACCAACAAATGGAACAGTCTACCTAAGATCCATATATTTCCGTGTACCACTTATGATGTGAGGTATTTTTTTCCCTGGGGCATTAATCTCCTCGAGAGTGACTGGTGCCTGTCCTGTGACCACGGACGTGATTATTTACGCGAGTTAATGCGAGAACAACAATGTGATAACAACATACCGAGGGGAACGAAGTTTCAAATTGGATTGTTTAGCGATGCCAACTGCCGTATATATACCAGGTATAGAGTCATCCCACGGTAGGGGTTGCACTTTTTGGGACCAAACGTTCCTGACCGGTTGGGCTCCTGAAGTGAGGAACTGCCGGTTGGTATTATCATTTAACGAGTGCATTTGTTTTAGG
>JBBMKB010141941.1:0-33580 GCA_037833945.1 Alaria marginata
GGACAATTCGAAATTCGATGGGCAGGGCCGGGCCGCGGCCCATCCTCTGAAAACTTGACGGGCCGGGCCGCGGCCCACCCAATGAAAATTTGATGGGCCGGGCCGGACCGTGGCCCACCTAATGAAAACCTGATGGGCCGGGCCGGGCCGCGGTCCACCACATGAAAAAATGATGGGCCGGGCCGGGCCGCCGGCCCGGCCCGGCCCCACCCCGGGCCGGACCTCCAGCGTCGGCCCACGACAAGCCCTGATTATTAGGTATTGTTCGAGTTTGAATTGTTGGGATTTTCTATAGAGCTGCAGGGCCTAGGCAGAGGGGGGGTGTCGTGCTGAGATATTTCTGTTGTGGTATACCTTTTCCTTTCAGTTTCACTTTATTTCTAGTTCAGTACGAGGTACCCACTGCTGCTGCTGTACTGCTTACTGTGGAATGCACACGGTCTAATGCAAGTACAAAACACTCTTGCCTCATTTACCACTCTACTAGTAACGGGGTGTGTACAGGCTGACCTTACTCAACTAGCCTGTCGATCGGTAGGCTGTATAGTGTGTGCTGTCTGTCTGCCTGTTAGCAAATACGACGGTATATTTGATTGGGAGAGCTGTACATGTCGGGTTCCCGCAACCTCGGCGTCTGCAAAAGCGGAAAGGCTTGGTCCATCTGGTGGATATTGATTGGTTGGATGCTGTCCCGCGTTGGCCGTTGTCGCCGTGCTGCTGTCATTATGGGGGGCTCGGGCTGCTGGGAATATTATTTTATGCGACGGGATTTTCTTTCGATTTAGTTGTTTCGAACACACGTGGCCTACTGCATGTACGACGCACTCTTGCCTCATTTACCACTCTACTAGTGCTATACATCGATCCAGGCCACAGAAAGGGGGTCATTTTTAGGGCTTCTGGCTCAAGCGGCGGCTAATGACCACTTCGCGCGAGTGGCTAACTGTGTCCTTCTCGGTTTCACGATATGCATCATCGTGGAACTGTTTGTTATGCTGCGCGAATAAAGTGTGTTTAGGTTCGGTTTGGGGCGAACTACCAAGCCACTCGCGTGAGTGGCCTGTGCTGCGCAGAAAACTCGGGGGCATCACAGCTGCCGGAGCTTCGCTATTTCTTATGTATTGGCCGTTCCTCAAGACCAACGAGATACTGAACCCGGTTGTAATCACGGAATAAGGAGTATATATTCGGAGCTGTTGTGATAATGTCGCCGTCGAGATTACCCCAGTATACTACCCCAATAGTTTGTGCACACCATCAGACCACAACACGAGATACTGAACCCGGTTGTAATCACGGAATAAGGAGTATATATTCGGAGCTGTTGTGATAATGTCGCCGTCGAGATTACCCCAGTATACTACCCCAATAGTTTGTGCACACCATCAGACCACAACACCTGCAACTCGTTTCATAGGCTTAGGCATGAAGACGCTTCTCACCTCCGTCGTTGGTTGCTTTGTTGTTGGCAAACGTGCTGGTACCATCGACGCGAATAGACGAACTGGCGGAAGCGAAGAGAGCACCTGAACATAGCACCAGGTGTTGTAAGGTTTCGTCTCCTCAACAAACGTAGTGGCACGACGGACTGTGCGCTCCTTCGAGTCAAATTCACCACGTACGGTAAATCACGATGACAATGCATCTATATGTGAACAACAGTTTGTTATAGCACTTGGACGGACGTGGACGCTTCACGTACGCATGATAAAGTGGTTTCAAGATGGACTTCGAACGACCAACCGTTCGCCCACCTACTCTGCTTCTGATGATTGCACGTACAATAACTTTCAGATCCCATTCCAAACCCGGACACAGCCCAAACCGAAGTTAAGGCACGTATACTTACCCAGGCGCATGTGACGTCAACTGCTTACGTTGTCAATTCCTGCAACACGTCAAAATCGTTGATGATAAATTCCTGCATACCACGTACGTACGTTGGTTACAGTAAACCGCTTCGAGACCACGGGCTCGACACATAAATACTTCGTGCGTGATGCATCACGATTCAGCATCGTGCGCGTCTTGGTTGTCAACGACATGTGTACTTGTGTCAGAATGTCCAGTACACTACGCAAACAAAGCACCTGCGTTTGTATTAAGGACATTGTACTTGCTAAGTTTCTCCGTAGACGTTAGCGTTCTCGAAGTACATAAGCTCATACCACGAAACCCGCAGTCCATGCCCGTCTACGGTACCTGCTTATAGTTCCTGTGACATGTTACACATACAAACAAATAATATATCGTGATAAGCATGCTGATTGGCCTGTTAAGAGCTGACGGGCCAGCTTGTACTACGTCTATTGCCGATGCAGCCGCAAACTTTATGCGCAGCTGCAGTCATTCTACAGGAACACTATCAGTGTCAAGATACACCCCCCACTACCAATTGCGGCAGAACCAACAGTCACGTCCGCCGATGTCAGACACAATGTTAGGGGTAGTGGAGGAGGATACCCTACAACAGAACGATATATCGTATCTTAAAGATCCTGGGAGCAACGCATAGCATCGGTATGATATTGGTACCGCAGTCGTTGCGGTTCCCGAAACAAACATGTTTATGTCAGACAACAGCCTCAAAATTGGCTCTGCTTACCATTGCTTCGTTAAATTCTACGATACGCCAAATACACAAACAACCTGTCTAGAAATCATCTATTTTGAGCCGACCCTTACCTCCGTCACCATCGGCCGCGTTCTTGAAAAATGAAGTACTGCCGTTGGTTGCAATATATGAACTGCCGGATAGATAGATAGAACCTGCAGGCGGGAAATATTAGGTGTGAGCGTCTCCAGTCCTAACAGTGAACGCAGATGGAGACCGGTGCACGACTGTGGTGTCCAGACTGAGCACAGATGGATAATATACCATTCTAAGAAGCTCGGCACCACTGAAAGCTGTTTGTCATATGATTAGCATTGTAAATCGGCACGTTCCCGATCGAGCTTTCGGCTGATAAAATGTACTGTTTAATTATATTTACATAAATTATGTTGCATCAGGTATCTGGTTCAAACGTAGGACACGCGACAACAGGGGCAACTTCGCCATTGATTGGCGTTGACTACTACTGTCATTGATTCGCCGGCACAAAACCGATAATGGAACTAACCCTTCTACACCATCTACTTTGGCAACCAACTGGTTCCCGCTGGTATGAATATCGCAGAGAGTGGTGTCGCACTGTTGCTGACACACAAGTCACACATCGAGATCGGTTAAACGGTATAAAATGTAGATATACCTACCGAGCGTAGGTTCGTAGGGTACAAATGAACCTGTTTGTTGGTGCTCCTAACATGATACGTATGCTGGATCTATTTAGGAGTTCAATGTATGGTAGGATATTAAGTAGCGGGATCCTGGGACATCTGGGTTTGTTAAAAGTGGTGGTCTCTGCCTGTATGGCACTCCATGTCTTCCCCATGTTGGCCGGCTCTGTGTGAGCTGTGTATGCTGCTCATTCTACTTGTCCCCCTGTGAGTGGTGGCGTAATGTGTGATACCGGCGTGCGAGGCATGACCGAGTCGCTACTCCTCGGGACTCTATATTATAATACATGTTGGACTACTCCGTGACAGCCGGGAAATTGTGTCCTTTTCATCCATACTGCTGCTGTGCAAGTGCCTGTCAATGCTTCAGGGTTATTGAACTTAACACGATATATCGATATATCGCGAGCGATACCTCTGAAAGCTAGGGCTTTGCTTAATGCGACGCCTTCCAGTCCAGGATAGGATGGAGCAGGCTGGGATGGAGTCTGCGGAATGGGACCGAGTCATGGAAGAGGAGAGATGGAAGACAGTACAGCTGATGGGGATTTGTGATAAGCTGTACTGCGAGAGACTTGTTCTGGTACGCCACATCGTGCACCATGAAGCAGCTTGGGCTGCGCGAACTGGAAGGTTTGTCGTGTGCGCGAGGGAAAGGGCCTGCGTCACCGAGGTGGATCATCGGATTTATTGGGCACAAGTGATGATCAAACATAGTCAAGAGGAGCTACACCCTATACAACCAGCGCAGCAGCCACAGCAGGTCAGGGGAGAGGAAAAAGTCAGAAGGAAACTGGATGGTGAGCAAGTAGTTTGGAACGAGAGTGAGAACAGAGAAAACGAGAGAGAAGATGAGAGAAAGGAAGAGCCGCCCCAGCAGCTGGAACACGATCCCAGCAAAGCCAAGCATGAGCCGGAGCTGGATTCATTTTTTGGCGCTGGAGGCGAAGGCGCTGGACATTATCAGCAGCAGCAGGAGTATGCCTTGCAGGGGCAGCAACAGTCGTTGGAGCCCAACGTGTACGAGGCACCGCAGCGTCGATCGCCCCCGCCACAACCTCAGACCCCACCGCAGCCCCCACCATCACCGTCGCCACCACCTCTGGAGCGGAAGCTGCGAATGGCCTCTGAAACAAAGGAAGAATTTCGTCTTGGCGCTGGTCGTGCCCAGGAGGAGTAGGCGTTGGTTAAAACCGCGGGTATTTTGGACAAGATCGAAAAGAGCGACGAAAATGAGGAGCAAGAGGAAGAAGCCGAGTTGCAGTCGCAGGAAGTGAGCAGTCCGCCGGGCACGCTACCACCGGCTGCGCCACCGCCCACACCGATAGCGCTACCGCCTCCACCCGCCCAACCTCCGCCGCCGCCGTTTCCACCGCCGTCTTCACCGTGGAGCTAGAAGCCACAGTTGTTGGAGCATGTGGTAGTTGAGGAGAAGGACAGACAGGTGGAGGAGAAGATGGATGATGGAGATTGTAGTGCGGAAGGAAAACACCCACTGCAGGAGGAAGAGCTTGAGTTGGTGTTGGCAAAGAAACGCGCCAAGTCACTGCCACCGCGGCCGCCACCACAGCAGCCACAGCACCAGCAGCAGCACCAGCCAAAGCACCAGCCAAAGCATGAGGGGCTGCTGCCACCACCCCGTTGGCCGCCCCCGCTCTCGTCTCAGAAAGGCAACGTCAACGGGGAGGTGCGTTGGGTTTTTGCTTTTGACGATGTGGGAGTTCTGATTGCGAGATCTTATTCCTACTATGGAACAGGGTGGTTTGGTGTGGAGAATGGGGCGCCTGGAGAGGACGGCCATGAGGAGCTGTGCAAACGAACGACGATTGGAACCGTTACTGTCTTTTTCTTTTGGTGGACTGGGGGAACGAGCCAGCAGGGAAGCGTCTCACCAAGCCGAGAAGAGAGAGGGTGCGAGAGAGGTTGAAGAGCGTCGGTTGCCTGACAGCATGAGCACTGTGCTCGCCAGGCACGTATTGTTTGATTCCTCTTGTATTTAGTGTTTTTTTGGTTGGTTTGTCTTATGTGTCTGGTACGATACCATTCACAGAGATGACATTGACGAACTTATACGGCAGTTAGTAGTACAGTATACAACTTGGATTTCGAGTAGGGGCGAAACGTCGAAGGATAACGAAAATCTGGTATATTATGCGTCGTTGGTAATGGTTGAATTTCACTTGAGATTCGATATGCTCTATTCTCAAGTAGCCAGATGATGCAGCACCGAACAAGATGATGCTCTCACCTCTATGTACAACCCCTTCGTTCCATGCACTATTCAAGTTTTTCGTCAATACGGTGTTTTGATCGACGAATTAGAAACCGCCAAACTTAGTGGAGCCCCCGAGCCGCGGCTGACGGAAGATCAAACGGACGACGAAGGCCGCGGCAGCAGGGAGGGGGGGTGGATAGTCTGGTGTAGGCTTGGTATCAGGTGTGCATTTGCTTTTGAGTAATAATATGCGTACCTGGTACTTGGTCCTCTTCGTCTGTCCGTTTTTCAGAATCTTCAGTCGTAAAAAGAAGGTGTTCTTTGGTTCAGTCTCTATCAACCATTGCACCCCCAACCTTACTCAGTGTGTGGTGTAATACGTGACCTGGTAGCAAAGTTTGATTCCAGAGAATTTTCTTGCTTGGTACTGGTCGACCACCATCATGAAACGTCTGACAGCAGTACCTGTGAACTCGTCATACGATGACTGCTTCTTATTTCTTTATAATCTAGCTGGTACGACATCATGTGGTTAAATGACAATGAAAACACAAAGTACCTGTTGTAGATGGGTGGAAAATCAGTTTAATGTGAAGAACACATAATACTCACCTGCTATTTATCAGAGGTGCGTCGTAGGAGCTTTGTGTTGACCACCTACTAATACTACTACTGAATGCAGGTAGTTGGTTTTGTTGTTTTGCGTCCCTGGCGCGGGATGATATATGATGCATACATAGTAAGATAGGTTGATAGCTATACTGATGCTGGCTGATGATTATCCCAAGTTTCGATGAGAATAGGCCAGCAGTAGGTATATCGTGAACAAATTCCTTAGGAATTTGAGAATTCATTAGCTACACCGATGCTGGCTAATGATTATCCCAAGTTTCGATGGGAATAGGCCAGAGGTAAGTGTATTGTGAACTTGTAGGATGAATAGTGCGTCGACGATTAGTAGGATGCGTGTTACTAGTTACCAGGTACCAGGTTATTATGGTTGATACAATGTTGGAATGTGCTGAGACGTTGTGGTATGGTATACGCGTGAAGGGGTGTTGACTATTGGTACTGAAAGTGAAAATATATTGGACGATTGCAGGTTGACTGAGGTATGTGCGCTGATGGTTCTGATAATTATGTAGCATGCATGCTACCTCCCTAAATAAAACAGGAGGGGTATAAGCTTGGTCGTAGTAGGTGTTTTAATCAAGTGACAATGAGACCCTCACGAATTCCAACGAGCAGCTACGAGCATTAATAGTGACCACTGTTGTGTGAAGACCACAGCGTATAGTGAGCCACTACTTCACGTCGTTAGTTTCCCATGATATGAATTATCATGTGCTTGCCTCGTGCTTGCCAGCCATCGCCTTGGAATTTGCATGCTTTGATTGTCAGAATGAATGTGCTTGCCTCGTGCTTGCCAGCCATCGCCTTTGAACTTGCATGCTTTGATTTGTCGGAATGAATGTGCTTGCCTCGTGCTTGCCAGCCAACGCCTTGGAATTTGCATGCTTTGATTTGTCAGAATGAATAGGGTTGGGAGGAAATAGTATGAGTGGGAACTATGGGAAGGGTATAATGGGGTATTTGGAGAATATGATGGCGTTTGGGTTTTTGAGCTTTTGGAGGCCTGAATGATTGGGTTTTGGGGTGTTCACTACAATAGTAGTGGAAAGCGGTTGTCTGATTCTGCAGTGAGTTTTAGGACGACTGTACTGGAGGTATACCCGCTCGGACCCAATTCCACAAGCTGATGTCCGTCTGATTACTGGGGTTCAATCCCTCTAGTTACGGCAGCTGAGTGTTAAATGGACTTTATACCTTGGGAATTCGGTAGTTTGTAATTTTGGTATTTTTGGGATTCATTTTTTTGGGGTTCGGTACTTTGGAATTCGGTATTTTGGAATTCGGTAGTTTGGTATTCGGTATTTTTGGCTCTGATTTTGAGTTTCGATTATGTTGGAGTTATAGGCTTGATAAACACTTGTTTCGACCCTATTTCACAATTGCTGATGACCGCTGGACCAGTCACCATGGGAAAACTGAGTGATGATTACCGGGTTGTTGTTGAAGTTTGAGATTCGATTGTCGAATTGGAGATTTGAGATTCTGGTTTCGACATTTGAGTTTTCCAGTTTTGGATCGGTATGGTTTTGGATTATGTCTCTGGATCTTGACTCTTGGTTTTCGGAGTCATTTTCAGGGACTATGACAATGCAATACTTATTTCTGTCATAACAGTGTAGGGAGGATATTGATTGTATTTTGCATTGACCCGTCCTACCTAAGACGATGACACTATGGTGTCGCGCCGTATCGATGTACGGGTTAGGGAGGATGTTCGTTGGTGCTCCTAACATGATACGCACGCTGGATCTATTTGGGGATTAAATGTATGGTAGGATGTCAAGTAGCGGGATCCTGGGACATCTGGGTTTGTTCTGTGGTGGTCCCTGCCTGTATGGCACTCCATGTCTTCCCCATGTTGGCCGGCTTTGTGTGAGCTGTGTATGCTGCTTGTTCTACCTGTCCCTCTATGAGTGGTGGCGTGCTGTGTGATACCGGCGTGCGAGGCATGACCGAGTCGCTACTCGTCGGGACTCTATAATATAATACATACTGGTTACTACTCCGTGACAGCCGGGAAACCGTGTCCTCTTCATCTAAACTGCTGCTGTGCAAGTACCTGTCAATGCGTCAGGGTTATTGAACTTAACAAAGCACAAAGGCTTGGGCAAGGCTCAGACAAAGAATGCGACAAAGTGTGTCCATAAAAACAAAGTAGGCTTTAAAAACAAAAGACTGAAGTGTGGATACCATGTCACTGGGACCAACACGCGAACCAGAACTCAAACCAAGCTGCTGCTGTTGCTAGCTTGCTGGCTGCCGCTGGCTTAGCTGTGATATGTTGCTGCTAGCTGCTGTTGGGTGTTGATGGCTCTGCTGAATGCTGCTGGCTGACATTTTGAGTGGCTGTTCTATTGCTGGGCTATCATTCAACAGTCTAACTACGCATAGCACCGACGCTGCGACTCTGGGATACTGCGGCGATGATCTCGGTACGACTAGCGCTGCTTCGATTCTGCTCTGCCTGTGCGGTTGCTGCCACACATACGGAATGGTACCCCGGTATTACGGTATGTCCGACAGTTGCCCGAGCGTCCTGCTTCTGTTGATGCTGTACGTACGGCTGCTATGCTTCTGCGGCCACTGCCGCACACATCATACCTGTTACGCGCTGTTTATACGTCGAACGTAGACGGCACTTCGTAATATTAGCAGTTCGACTAGTCGATGTGCTGTAGGTCAACAAGTGAGTGCGTATCCCTATATAACAGCTGTCGTTTATAATTTTTTCCAGAATAAAACAGAAAACACGTCTGTCTGTCTGTCTGTCCGTCTGGGTCACAATGTAACGACCATCTGGCCTCTATATTCAAACCCAAACACATATTTCAGATTAGAGTGATTCGCCCTGCTATCATCAGCTCGCAGCATGGCATCATAGTCTCACGACTCAGAGCGTCTCAGCCCCGGCTTGACGCATGGATAGAAAGGGAGGGGGGGGCTCAAACTCTGCAAAACAAGGGCTTACGTCGCGCCGAGTCGTGGCCGTCGCGTGTGCTGAGCATTACCAACAACCCGGGGGCGGCTGCGCCGCGCAACTCATAGATCCACCCTTGCTACTGCGTCGAGGGTCTCATAAAAAACAATTACGATTATGGTAGATGATTGGTTGGCCAGATCCACGGCAGAGCCCACTGCCCACTACCTCTTTTTATTTTTAGCAAATTATTCGTTCTGTGAATGCAGCCATCGAGGTTCAGTACATACATACAGCAGCAGTGAATACAGCCATGGAGGTCCCATACATGACCACAGCAGCAGATTGTACGCGCAAGGTGCAAACGGTAACTAGGTGCGGTATTTATTAAACGCGCATATCACACATGTCATACCTGGTATATATGATACCAGGTGAAAGCGGTACATTGCTTATGGTATTATAATCAATAGGCACGTATTTCACGCACATATATACCAAGAAAAGCTTAAGTAAACAACATAGTTAGACAACAGGGAAGGCCTCATCCCCAACCCCAGCCCCAGCTCCTCCAACGCAGTCTGGGTTACACTTGAACGCAGTCTGGGCTGATGGGTCACCCTCCAATGAACGGTTTGGGGTATTACGTGCGGATACAGACTAAGCAATGCTGAATAAATCAAGATCGTCAGACAACAAGGAATCCCCCTGCCCCAGCCCCAGCCCCAGCTTCTCCAACCCAGTCTAGGTTATTGGCCCACACCCTCGAACGCACTCTAGGCTGACGGGTCACCCTCTAACGACCGTTTTGGGTAGTTTGAAGGTAAGGGTTAGGTTTGTGTTACTCATAAATATGATAACCTCCCTCCAATGATGAAACTTGGTCCGTGAAGTGCCTACGACTACGTTTTAGTATGCTCTGCGTTCGGGCCCCATCGGCCTCGTGATGATTTTTTTGTTTTGTTTTGTTTTCGTTAGGACCCTTAACACGTTTTTGGGCCGTTCACTTTGCCGCTGTACGCTGCGATACAGGTGATACCAGGCTCTTCCAACGCAATCTAGGTTGACGCCCGACCCTCGAATGCAGTCTAGCCTGAGGTATGACCCTCATACGCAGCCTACACCAGAAAACGTCCCGAAATCCCTGAAAAGCTGCGTCGGTGTGCAGCCATTTTTTCCCACACACCGACAATGCAAGGTGCCATCATTCTCGGGCAGCCGCTAGCCCTGTTGGTAGACTTTTAGTCGTTCTTCTCCTCACACCAGCGCCCCCCATATTCAGAGATTCGGGCGCTTGCTGGCCAGGCTCAGGAACCAATCAGTGCTGTACGTCATTTGATATGTATTTGTTCTGGAGTGATCCTGTGTCCGCCCGTCTGCTTGCTTATCACTAGATGCGACGCAGACGTAGCGCAACGGGCGGAGCCGTGGCCTTACCGTTATTATCGTATCAAGTCATAAATCACTTACGATTTAAAACCTTTACTTCGGGGGCTCCCATATTATCTCCCCTATAAATGTCTGCTGTCAGTGCTGAACGCAGAGCTATATACTAGCTGCTGCGGCTGCGGCTGCACTACATAATACTTGACATTGGCAGCAGCACGAGTACTAGTTGGGTTTCAGTATCACGAATGAGTGCAAATATCGTCTCAAGATACACATCAATTACGGTAGATCATCTGTCACCCCTGTGGTCTGGTGGCTACCCTCGAGTGCTTACTTGAGTTGGTCCTGGCGCTTAAATCCCACGTGGATCTCACTTAAGAGTTTATTTGCACAAACAAATATCAAAGGAACCCGTAGCAGCGTAGCTAGGCGCGATTCGATTCGAGTCGACGGGAGAAGAGAGTGCTGGCGCACCCTTCTCGTGATGAAAATGAAGGCGCGTACCATAGTGTGTGTGGGGGGGTGGGGGCTGTCTAGTGACCCCGGATCTGAGTGATGACTACTGGGAGAGAAACAGAAATCGAAGGTGCAAAGATAATATATACAGTACAGAAGACCTACTAAGAAACAGAAATACTGACTCAGGCTGGGTTTCTTATTTGGGAGAGGGTGCGTTCTACACTAACTTCAGTATAAACGCTCCCGAATTTCTTGTTTCCCTGTAAATGCCATCCTGCGTTTGTCGTTGCCTTGTTTCTTATTAGATGTCCTGTACTTGAGATAGGATGAGAAAAATAACTAAACTACACAATAATAACCTTACTTCCGGACCTGTATAATATTTCCCTTGATAGCTAGGTCCATCGCCAACGATGCTGATCTCGGAGGTCATATAAATACGCCGCCTCCGTCCACGGGGTAGAGGGGCCGGCGCTAATCCTCAGTTACCCCTATAGGGGTCTGTCGCCAAAGACGTTGATGTCTGAGCACCTAGTAAAACCCCTTTCTCCTATTTCAAGTCGTTTGCGTATTTTGCCGAAAAGCCAACTCGCGCCTACCTGACAAAAGATTCCTTGGGTGTCCCCCGCGGCCTTAAATTCAAAGTATATCGGCTCTGTCAATAGGGCGAAGCGTCCTGTTCCGGTTCATAGTATGCTTCTATATGTAGAAATACCCAATTTCCACTTGGTAGTGTACTCCCTGTTTATCAAGTGCTAGCAATTTGCAAGTACTGCCACCCGGTGGAGGTTAGAGTCATCCCACGGTAGGGGTGCAGCAGAAAGTTTCTGAGTTCCTAACATGAGGAGCTCAATACCTCACCCGAAACGTGACTTCGAAAAGTTTCGTTCGCGCAACCCGATCAACAGTTTTTCCCGCTAGTCCTAAAACAAAGGCATTCGTAAAATGATCATAACAACCGGTAGTTCCTCACTTCAGGAGCTCAACCGAGCAGGAACGTTTAACCCCAAAAAGTGCAACCCCTACCGTGGGATGACTCGTTAATGTGTGTTGTTGGTGTCTTACCAGGGTATTTTGTTCACCGTTTCATCGAGAGACATTATACTGATTTTCGTTGCTCCCTATGGGGAGAATGTATACTATATCCTTTTGGTCGACGAGGGTTAGGGTTGGTGGCCGACTGGTCATGTGCGAACACATAATTTATTCCTCCCAAAGCTGGTGTTTATGTCGAGGACCATACACGAGAGTTGATGTTCTGTGCCACCAATAGCAGTGCCCGCGCTGCGGCGACCTAACGACGATGCACACATTTATGCGTTAGGTGTGCGGCAGCAATCGTTTAATCTCGATGTGTAGCTCTGCTCGACGCTTGAGATCCTCAGGGCAGCACCTTACCTCCGAATGTAGCTGAGTTGTCATGAAATAAGGTGTTGCCTGTGATGTAGATTGATGAAGTGGATGCATATATGGCACCTGATTGTAGGAACAAGAGCATCCGTAGTGAGTTTAATGGGGCGCAAAACACAACGAAAGAACACCGAAATATGATATACATTCAAAAGTTTGTCGAGACCACGTGTGAACACGGTTACGCGCGACCGAAAAGCGCAAGCATAAATATTCCCAACTGAGCCACGCCAGCCAAACCGGACGAACGACGTTATACATTTACACATGCTTACTGGAAAAGGTACTGTTGTGTCGGAGTCCGGGGGGTGCAATGTTGACAACTCGTCTGCCAAGCGTTCTAGCTTCCGGTCTAGTTTTTTAAACAGACAATATGTGCTTCATCAGTACTATCGTGTTTCGCCGAAATACCCCGTGGCCCATACACTACGGTCGTTCGGCATAATGTTCTGAATGATGGTGACGGGCATAGGTGAATATAACGAACGGGGAGCGTTTCCGTCAGACTCACGGGTGGTGTTACGAGGCGGTCGCCTTCGAATTACGATCGATTGGGATGGTATTGGCATGGTGTTGCCAATGTGTTATAGCAACAGTACATAAAAAAGGTTACAATCCGGGTATGGGCTCTAGGTTTATGTATGGCCTGGCCACCTGTTTATCGTGGACCTTAATTGGACTCTGTCGGGGCCGTTTGCATTGCAAAGTTATTGCCTCACCTCCGTTCTCAGCGCTGTTGTTTGCGAAGACGCAACTCAGTACGGACAGGGAGCTGGACGAAAGCAGGTTGACCGCCCCCCCATGTGCTGCGTTGCCGCCGTTGAGCACCAAATGGTTGAGGCTGAGAGTAGACCCATTAGACACGGAGAATATTCCGGTGCCACTTCCAATTTCAGCACCGACGTTAGCACCAGCGATGTTGTCGTTCGCCAGCGCGCCATGAATGCTAGGTAAGCCGACGCCAGTGATAGCCACATTCTTCCCGTTCGATACCTCGATTGTCTGAGCAATGGTGACGCTTGGATACCATACTATGTTAAAAGCTCCTTCTCCCGTGCAGGCTAACATATCGGTAAGATTCTGAACATCGGCGGCTGAAGTAACGTCGATAGTAACCGTGGTCGACGGGCATAGGACTGATTCCGTTCCAGCAATGAAGGAGATAGCCAGCGCTACCACCATCATCGCCATGCCATTAAGCATAACCCTGACGGAAGATTGCAAGAATAAACGTGTAGCGTGGTGGTCAAATATCGAGTCACAACGAGTTCGTTGTCAGAACTGGACTAGAGGAAGTTAACTCGCACAAGTGATGCCATCGCAAGCTGCCATATAATCGATACGGTTGCCGTGATTGAAGATATGTTGTTACGGTGGTTTAGACCTGTGATAACCAACGCAACGCAAGTCGGTTTCATTTTCCATAGTAGAAGTACACAGTTAACTCATAGTTTCGACGAGGACGCCGAGCATTACTAGGTTAACCCACCTGGGCCTGTAGTTTGACCGTCCGTAGCGTCCTACGTGGCCACAGCAGAGAGTAGATACCATACAGGAGCTCCGAAACGATAATCGAGTCGTATTCGAGTAAGAGGCACTTTTCGTGATAAAAAACGCGTCTGATCGACATACCTCCCGACACACATATGTTGAACATACCTTAGGCTTTCCAGAACCACACCTATATCGGTAATCCGAGCATTATTACTGGAGAAAGGTTGTTTTCCGTAGGGAGTCATGAAAAGGTAGAAATTATACCAGAAATAGCAAGGCAACTGAAAAACTAAAAACGGATTTATTTTTTATTTGTTCTTATATTTTTTTACCGAAGAGGCCCCTTAAGGGTTTAGTTGGTATCTGGTACTTCTTCGATCGATGCTTTCGGGAAGACAACAATAGACCCTCAGGCATTCGCGTGTCGAACGGTAGGTGCTTGGGCGGAGGTAAGTGTAAGGAGAGATACTCGGAACGCTAAAACACCAGACAGTTTTCGAGGAAACAGGGTGGGGTTGCTTACTGACGTTTTCCGTGGGGCCGGTTCCACCCGCCCGAACTCTGCTATTCTTTGACCTACTCGTTCATATGTCAACACCCGATATTTCCCGCCGTTTAAATCGAGTACAACTATACCACTGATTATATCAAACAGAGACATGTTTTTTTCGGTCATTGGGAAAACGTTAAGCGACTAGAATTTTGTACTGATAATATCACCTATTAATGAAGGAACTTATGAATAGCGTTCTTCCTGTCCAAGGGCAGACAACAATAAAATAAACAAGACTATATATTATAAAATTGTTGTTGGTGGTCTCAAAAAATCCCATCGCGATCACATATTCATAGCATACTTGTATACGAGTAGTGTATGGTAGAATTAGCCCGTGGGGCTTATCGGATGCCTTCTGGCCAGTGTCGCAGTTGTACCCTGCAGCAGTGTGTGGCTCGTTGGGACCGACTTGGGTACGGGGGTTCCTGCTTCTGTCAGTTGCAGGATCTCGGCATGAATATAACTTTCCGGTGTGAACTGGCATCTTGAAATCGCGACTATAAAGTATTTACTGAAGGGGTCATGTTCCTATACTGCACGAGTAGAATACCCATACGATACAATAGGTTTGAGTCATGCCACGGTAGGTATTGAGCTGTTCGTCTCAAACGTATCTGACCGATTGAGCTTCTCGAGTGAGGAATTGCCGGTTGGCATGGGAATTTCTCGAGTACACCTGTTTTAGGACCAGCGCATAGAAATATTGTTGCACGGATGTCTTCGAAGTCAAGTTTCGAATGCGATATTGAGCTCATCATATTAGGAGTTCATAAACTTCTGCTGTACCCCTACCGTGAGGTGACTTGTCGTATCTGCCATGTAGCTTAAGCTCTGAGCGATCCTACACTGTAGAGTGTATACGAATTATCAACCGAATGCGAATACGGTACAGGATACCTATAGTATTAATAACAAGAAACAGTTAATCTGGCTCACGCTGGATTTCTTATTTTTAAAATAGTGCGTTCTACACTAAGTTCAGTATAACGGCTCCCGAATTCCTTAGTTTCATGTAAGTGTCGGACTAGGTTTCTTATTACCCTGCTTCTCAGTAGGTGTCCTGGACTGCAAATAGCGTTTGTCGCGGTACAGAATAAGCGTATTTCCAACGTGTATTTCAAATCCACGAATCTTGGTATTCCCGACGAAACTAGCTACGAGTCTCCCACGGTAGAGGCTGCACTTTTTGAGTCAAACGTTTGTGGCCGATTGAGGTCCTCAAGTGAAGAACTACCGGTTAGCATGGTAATTTTTGCGGGTATATTTATTTTAGCACCAGCGCATAGAACTGTTGATCGGGACGCATGAACGAATTTCTTCGAAGTCAGGTTTCGGGTGATATATTGATTGATGATTGACGAGCTCCTCATGTTAGGAGCTCGGAAACTTCTGTTGCACCCCTACCGTGAGAAGACTCCTACCAAGGCCCCAAAACATAACCGCACAGCTGCTGTATCGAGGTGCTTGCCTCTCAGATAGGGTTGTTTCCGACAAAAAGACCCTTAACTTGTCGTTAGTGCCGCCTGAGAAAGTATATTTATAAAGTTTAAGAATCGTCTATACACTCGCGAGCAGTGTCTAACGTACCTGCTCCTTGTGGAAACCAAGTGCTATGTCGATCTCAATCCGAGATCAACACTATTTTACATAGCCCCAGTCAAGCTCTTGCGTCGAAAGAAACACATACTTCGTCGATACAAATATATGCAAAGGAAGGGTGTACATCGAGGTCTAGTATGTATTGGATTTGGCTAACTTACAACCCAGAGAGGGCGGGACGTACCCAGGTGTTAGTGCTGCGCCACGAGAAGTATAGCCATGCACTTTAGTCGGAAGCCCTTCACTGATACCTGGCTTAGTTGCCCGTTCTCGAAAGGCTATGTGTGTTGCATTTGATCAGCGTTGCGTATTGCAGTACCTGGAGATAAAAAGACCATCGATACAGTATAAGTGCCAGCAGTACAACAAATTAGCTGTTGCCTCCTGCTCCTGTTCTCGCCAGCTCAGAGGTTGGGTTATGTCACTGATCCGCCTCCGATAGTTTCCATCAGACGCTTGGCCGGCAAGATGATGGAATCAACCTTGTTCCAACCTCGTGTCCATTTCGCAGTGTCGGGATTTGGCGACAAGGTTGGACAACGTAAATGATAACAGATGTAGACCTAGCCAACTCAGCATTGTCCAACTACAAATCAATGTAAGGCCTTGGACCGGGAGATAATAACAACGTACAACTGTATAGCGTACGGGGGGGGGTAATCAGAGACCGACACGTTTTATTCTGACAGGGCGGGCAGGGGAGTGATTGGGCGCACATGGCATATCCTTCGTCAAACCCACTCCATCCAGTGAATATCAGCATGAAAATACTCGATCTCCATACGATATACCCAGAATCGCGGACAAGCAAGAGGCATCTGGGTCTCGGGGAAATCTGGAAATTCCCGGTATATATATCATCCGTTTATTTTTACTCTCCAGCCTTGCTACAATAAAACAGCAGTTTATGGAACTATCAATCGTAGCTGATTCATCCGATTTAATCGTAATATACTGAACAATCCACATCGCAGTCGCCAAAGGGATACTATATACGATTTGGTTTTAGATTTATATTAAAACTACATCACCGGCTCGGTCAGAGCCCTCATCAGCCGGGGAGGGGGGGTAAGGGTATGTGACCCGCTTCGCTCGTTCGATTCCACGCGCATATTTAGAACATCGAAGTATTCAACAAACTCGATGCACAAGGCTTTGCCGAAACAGATTTGTTCAACAGCAATCCATTTTTCGTCGCGATTCACAGCCCAAGTCATTTAACAGCCTCTTGCCTGCCTGCCGCCTGCTGCCGTT
The DNA here is from genome assembly GCA_037833945.1 of Alaria marginata. Taxonomy (NCBI): domain Eukaryota; class Phaeophyceae; order Laminariales; family Alariaceae; genus Alaria; species Alaria marginata. The sequence continues at coordinate 17,209 of JBBMKB010141941.1, forward strand.
CAATCGTGCGTGGACACATACAAAATATACTGCCGTGGCAGCACTCTATTTGGCAGCATTATTAGTGTTATATTTGGCGAAAACGGCCGTAGCCTACTAATGGCGCCGTAAGTGGTGTCCCGTATCCATCTTACACTAAGCCATCCCCAAATATGCTATATGCGGACGGTCCTGCCACCTGCCTATTGTCGAATCTTCTTCAAATCCATGAGCTTTACGAGGACTGCGATTCAGGCAGCAAGCGTCAGCCTAAGCTGAACGACCAATAGCCCAGGTTAAGAATGGGCCATCTATGTGCTATAAGTCAGAAGTTTGGCGTCTGCCTCTTGAAGAAATATGATGTGGAGAAAAAACTGGGGAACATTTTAACCTTTTGGGAAGCATTTCCCAACCACATCCACAGTTTAGCATTATGGTAGGTCTCTGCCAAGGACATCCACATTCGCTCGGGAGAAAATCATGCACGGGTGTAACCCCCCGAACGACGGTTGTACAACTCTCTTCTTCTGGTTCAAGATCGTTAAGGCTATGAATACTTTCCACTCACCACGTTCACAGCAGTGTTATCGTTGCGAGCTGGTATATTCCTGTAACTCAACAGGGTTGAGAAGTGAAGAGGAGGAGTGGGCTGTAGGCGTGGTGCTAGATTGTAGCAGCAGTCGAAGCGCGATAGCATTAATGGTGTTTCACTGCGCTTGACTCGCTCAACAACACAAACTGTTGTCACAGATGGTTGATGAATTGTGTGGGTTTGGTCGGGGTTTTCACGATCGGGATGAAAAGCAGCGTTTTTCATCCCGATCGTCGTTCCCAAGAACCTGTTTTCTCCGATTCCTCCAACGTGAGGTTGCACGCGTTTCGCAAGGACCTACGGGCGTAATACGGCTACGAAATAGTGATGTTGGACGTCAAGACAAACACGATTTCGATCTTGTACGTGGCTATAAAACCGGTATAAGATTACCAACCCTGTGCTGTTCGGATCGGATCGGATCGGATCGGATCGGATCGGATCGGATCGGATCGGATCGGATCGGATCGGATCGGATCGGATCGGGTTGTTACAAAATCCGGATTGCGATACCGATACGATACAACCGATATAACCGATATGGGCGGCGAAACATGAAAATTGAGGTCGTGGTTCTGCCGAGAGGTACGCATGATGTTTGATTTTGTCCGAGACGCCAAGTGAAATTGTTGGTCTGGGACACTCTCAACAAGAGAGAGGAACATTGGGGTGGCTTCCCCTGCCCGCAGGGTGGAGTGCGCTATGACCGGGTGACGGAACACTAAAGTTTCGGATTTGATAGCAGGTCCGATTTCGGGTTTATGGGAACTAGCGATTTATTACCCATCACTGCTTTAATAGTATGGGACATTCCCTCTTACGTTCATTGGGGCCGGAAGCTCAGGGTAATTTCACACGTTGGTTCCAAATTCTTGAGAGAGGACGTTTCCTTGATCATTCTTATTGGTTCGAGCGATGGACGGAAAAGAGAGCTAACCGTAAACGGAAAGTGACGAGAGAAAACGTACACCCTCTCCGTTCCGATTGACACCCTCTCCGTTCCCGATTGGCCCCGTCACCCGACACGCACCTAATCCGAAACAGATGCGAGCGCTCCAAATCGACCCCGAATGGTTGTTTTGCCTGCATTATTGGGACGGAAGCGGCTGGTCAGGCACATATACCCACCAAAAACGAGACAGCTAACAAACCTGGGCCATCGGTAAAAATCGACGACCCGCCACGGCCGCCCAAAGGGTGAGAAAACAGCTCAAGACATATTGGACACATTGTTGATCGAGGTATCGAACATTGTTCCGTGCAACGACAACAACGAAAAACCCTTTGAATTGTTTAATCGTGTTGGCCGCCGACCCATGTCTCTTCTTCTACTACCGTGCTCCCTACCCCCTCCCGTGTGTTGTCCCGTGTGTTGTTCCCTGTATTTTGTAAATATAAAGGCGTGTAACACCAACCACACCATAAATCGGAACATCGAGAAGTTTCCTGGAACCAGGTCTCTTCGAAACATTTTTAACACCCCAGCAAGATGCGCATATAGCCAAAACACTACAATATCATCAGGAAAAGAAGAACTCTAATACCTTTCGGCGTGCCTCGGAAGAGTGTGGACCACCCGATTCTCGGAAGTGTGTGTATGGGGAGGAGGAAACAGTCACATCACTACGTAGTGTGTATGTGTTATTCACAGGCTGTACATGTCCTACGCATTTATCGACATGCAGCACACCCAGCGCCCATACTGATTCTAGCATATTATTGTGTGGCCACGAAGGACAAGAAATGTAATTTACACAGAACGGGGAGTAGTGTTGATAAGTTCGAAGAATTCATATAATTCGGTGTTTCCTTATTTGTTGTTAACGTCTAGCTTATGGTATTGAATTGTCTCTAGCTCAACTAGCAGAAGGAGGTCTACTACTCGATGACCTTGTGGGCAAGCCTGGGTCACAGGCGCCAGCCTTCCGCCCCCCCCCCGATGCGCGTTTTATTTTCTCACGCGTAGGGTCTGTTATTTTTGGTTGTTTCCACGGCGGTCGATCTGCCTTGAAGTTAACTGTAATACACAGACCAAGGATATCATATATTACTATTGCTTGTATTGCAAGTACTGTATATCAAAACTGTACAGCCAGTGGACGAAACTACGAAGAGGACAATATTCCTTGAAATTATCATGGAAGGAAGAGGACGAGGACCAACGCCAAAGACGTCGTTGTCACTGCAAGATAATCATCGATGGAGGAGATGACTGATTGATTGTCGAGTCTGATGAATCGAGGTGTGGCACTGACGATGAAAAATATAAAACTGTTGATGTTTTGACGGAAATATGTATGATTGTGAAATAAGAGAGTAAGAGGGAGTTTCAAGAGCATCAAGATATGTGGCATGCTAGTATTTAGTGGTCGGGAAGGTGGGAGCGGAGGTTAGAAATGGCCCTGCCGCTGTCGTACGACCGATTCAACATGTTAGTCTCGTGTTTATCATATCATACGATCCCGGGTACACCTGCTAGGGCGGCGACAATTACACACACTTGGACGTGTGTACGGCTTACGCCGGTCCGCTCAAGACACGATCCCAAGGTTCATGGCACACGAAATTTCGAGGAAAATAAAGGTTGCGTGCCACAAGGCACAGCCTAACATCAATGGGACATGAGGACTGTTTCTAAAAATAAAAGCTTGCATGTCACTGGTGACAAGCGGTTTGTCTCATGTAAAATCAAAACAAAAATATAAAAAGCGTTTTAGTTTGTTTTTTTAAATACTTCGTCCTCGTCTGATAGGTGTTCTACACTAAACAATACAACAGACATACGAAAACCACACGGGTTGTTGTACCACAGCCGCAGTACTTGACAAATGTTTTATCAGCACATTTCAGAATAGAAGTGTTGCGATCATGAACAGGGGAAACATGCATACCGTGGCATACTGTATGATGCACGAAGAACACTCCTCACTGAAGTTCACGTAAAGAAGAACGCTAAACGTGGTCCTGCTCCAAAACAAAGCACCCCTCATATTAAAACCTCGTACCCTGTGCTCCGCCCGAAACCATTTCCCGTATAATGTACCTGGTATCATGTAGCCCGTGAAGACTTTCTTTTGACTGATTTCGTAAGGGTTAGGGTCAGGCCTAACCTAAGGTAACCCTAAGATATATCTACAACCCAAAGCCAAGGTGAGATTGACAGAAACATTAGAAATTCGGGAGCCATTATAGTGAAGTTATTGTACAGTATACCCTTTCTCAAAGAAGAAATCCAGCCTGAGCCAGCATTCCTGTTTCTTATTAGGTGCCCGATACAGCTGTACTGCTGTGCACTGTACACACAAATGTGACTCGTCTATACGCAGCAGCAGCAGCAGCATCAAGCCGCAGTTCATTGATATTTACTTTGAACCAGTAATTGGTCAGTGTATCATATAAGTAGACCAAATGTTCTCCACACGCCACACACCATACAACAGTACAGGACACCTAATAATAATCAGGGTAATACGAAGCGTAGGCTGAGATTTACAGGAAAATAAGAAATTTGGGAGCCTTTACGCTGAAGATAGTGCAGAATACCCCCCCTCCTGTTTCTTGAAAAAACTGTTCGAACGTTTTTTTGATACATGTCGATTCACGAAGCCACCATGAACGGCAGCCACAGTGCCCCACGAGCTGCTTACAGCAGCTGCAAACAGAGGCAGTGCTAGATGGGAGACTTCTCCCTTGGTCCACAGCAGTGGTACGCCGGCTGGCGCCCTGCTGCGAGTAGTGCATTCTGCACCTTCTGTATATCACCACGCAGCACCTACTGTATACCATCACGCAGCACCTACTGTATACCATCACGCACCCCACTTCGAAAATTCAAAATCATAAAATCTCCTCTGGAAAAATCATCTCGGTTTGGGAAGGTGGCCCAGACACTCATAACTGCTGCAAATAGGGCCCCACGAGCAAACCCCACGTGCTCCTGGCGCTACACAGAACAGCAGAAGCATGCTCGCCGACCTCTCCCGTAGTGGGATGTCTTTGACGCTTGCAGCGAGACGGTTTCTACAGGGTGGTGTGGATCTGCTTTGTGCTTTGTAAAAATGCGGGACCAAACCAGACCTGTGTGTGTACAGTAGTTCCTCCATGCTCGAAAAATGAAAGTGGCACAAAACCACCGTTCGTCATCGCAGTTGGCATCCCGCCCACAGAGCTCCACGAGACCCAACTAAGTGCTGCGGGTGGGGCCTAGAGAACGTCTGAGCGGCCTTGAAGGTATTAAGCATTGAGACGCCTTGTGGGCATCGTGGCAGCGATTGTTGCTGTGCCATCACCTCAAGGGCTCGTGTCTGTAATGTCACAATTTCCCCTACCGAATAACGCATTTCTGAATTACGTCAAAATCCCTCTTGGAGCCCATATTGTTTTCTTTTTAGCGAGGGGGACGGGGACAGGAAGAAGGTGAGAGGGTGAGATTGCCAAGACTGAAATTGAGCTCCCTCCACGAGCTCTTGACAACTTGACATGAAACAAGCGAGAGCATGTTCTCCAGACATTCGTCGTTCATCTGACCCCGGGCTCATTGCGCGTGGTTCAGTGTGCGTCGTGCAATGTGCATTCTAGGCCGGCTCCAGACAGACAGACAGATGGAATTTCAAGGAGGCCATTAAATAAAGACAGCCTCCAACAGCTTTTTTCACCTACTCCTCCTGCGTACGTACGTACGGGACCCAGGAAGAGGATTATTTGAATAATCCTCGGTCTCTATCGCTCCCTCGTCTTTTCAAAATCCTCATTACTCGAAGAGTGGGAGTAGTGAGGATGTTTCAGTCCGAGTGCAATCTCCATCATATAACTGCATTAGGCTAGGCAGGCTGTCGGCACTCCTACATACCACACACGTTATCAGATACGGGGGTATCGTATACCAGTATATGATACAGGCATGACACATCACAGATACAGAGTACAGGACACCTACTAACAAGAAACAAGGTAATATGAAAGCCAAGCTGAGATTGACAGTAACATACCTGGTAAGACGTTCGGGAGCCATTATACAGAAAAAACTTTGTTGAATGCACCCTTTCTCAAATAAGAAATCCTGCCGGAGCCAGCATTCCTGTTTCTTATTATTAATAGGTGTCCTGGACACGCAAGTGTGCCTTGTATATACGCAGCAGCAGCAGCATCAAGCCGCGGTTCATTCATAAGTGCTTTGAACCAGTCATATATCAGTTTATCATACGAGTAGACCAAACCTACTCCAGACACCACACACCACACATGTCTGCGAGTGTTCGGTGAACTCGAGGGCGTGCAAGAGCTACGAGTACTTGCACTCCGGGGGATAGGAGAGTGGTTTTGCTACCTGACGAAAGCGACTTGCACCGGATCTACGTTATTGTGATTGGCACAATTTTAAAGTGCAACAGCGAATTGGCGGGGGCCGGTTGCTTCGTACACGTTAAATATTCAAAATATTAAAATCTTCTCTTCTCGTGAAAGCAAATAAATATCGATGTATTTGAAATATATGTTTATAAAATATCGTGTGATACGAGTTGGGAATCTGCCCGAGCTCTTTGAAACTGCAGCCAAAGTCTTACAAACTCATCCTGCGCGTGCTCCGGACGCAACACAGAAGAGTAGAAGGATGCCTGCTAAGCTCTCCCGTAGTGGGGTGTCTATGGCGCCCGCGCCGAGGAGGTGTTTCTAGGGGGGTGCAGAGACTAAAACCTGTGTGCGTGTCTGTGTCGATGCTCGAAGAACAAAAATAGGTGAAAATAGCACGTCCGATGGCTCCATGAATATCCATCCTACAGAGCTCCACGAGACCCCACAACGTGCTGCAGACGGGGACAAAAATATTTATGACCGACCTTGCAGATACGAAGCAGTGGTGTGCCTTGTGGGCGCCGCAGTCGGGAGCGTTGCTCTCCCACTCCCGGGCTCGAGTCTGTGATATCTTCACTTGCCCTCACAAAGAAAGCTTTCTGATCTTAATCGAACTCCTTCGCATTACTCAATTTTTATTTGTTTAGACCCTTGGGCGAGATGAAGGGACGAGAGGTGAGACTCCCAAGGCTGAAATCAAGCTCCCTCCATGAACTATTGACGGCTTGACATGAGACCAGCGAGAGTATGTTCTCCCTGCATTTGTCGTTCATCTGACCCCGGCCTCATCGCGCGCGGTTCAGTGTGCGTTGTGCAATGTGCATTCTAGGCCGGCCCTAGACATACAGAAAGACATACAGACAGATGGAAACCATTTAATAGCCGCACGCTATTAATAGAGTAGATACGCAAGCGACCCAATTAGGAAGAGGATTATTTGGATACTCACTACAAGTATGGAAACCCAATACGTCAGATAGTCGGCATCTCCAGGAAACGACTAACTATTAGTCCGACTAATAACTGTAGTTGGTGACTTAAGTCGAGCCGACTCACAGCTCTAGTAAATTCGCTATTGGTTATGTTAGGGGTGTTCTACGATAGAGGTATGATAGCAGGCTTTGCCAAACATATGTTCTGAATAACGGGGCTTCTTAACCTAATATGGTCGGAACGTCATTCTTGTTTCGCAATATAAATATGTATAATGCCTAGGTCTAGGGTTTGGTTGTCGGGTAGCACTTGAAGTTCACTCAACACACGTTTTTGAGTGAGGTATAGAGCTCCCCAAGCGAGTATACTATTACGGGGGAACGTAGTTAATAGGACCAAATATTGGTAGTAAAAATAGATAATTATATGGTTTTTTGTGTATACCGTAGGTCCTATGAACTACAGTCCCCCGTCATAACCGCAGAAGGAAAATACTAACAGGTGCACTTTTACCGTAGCGCGTGCCGTTACCTTTGTTACATTTATTACCACAGTTGAATACATGCCGACGTGTTTCCGACCACAGGGGACACATACATGTAATGTGTGTTGTCCCCCCCTTTTGGGCCTGTGCATTTCGTTGAGTCGTCTGTGTTGTAAAATCAAATATTCACGACAGCTTGCGGAAGAGTGCACGAACGCACAGTCGGGGGCAGCTGTGTAAAGGCAGACCCGTTTTTCGTCCTATCAATAGAATATCATCTCGCCCGCCGATACCCGTCGGTGTTGGGACGAACAACACCCCATTGATTTTCACAGACAGACAAGCTAGGATAAACGGACAGCGTTCATTCTTGTTGTTTCGCTGTGCCGTTCTGCATTGCTGCTGCTGCTGCTTATTACGCTGTATCCGGGTGTGTATACTTGTAAGGCTTGTTCCCAACGAGAGTAAAACATGACGAATCTTGACAAAATGTGACGATTCCTGGCTTTTTGAAAACTTGAAACGTCACGTTTTCATAAAACAAATCACGTTTTTTTGTCAGGAATCCTGACATCAAATTCAATGGATTTTTACTGGATTATTCCAAGTCAGGATTCTTGACAAAATTTCACGATTCGAAAAAATGCCATTCGTTTTTTGTCGCGATTCTTGACAGTGTTTGAGTTTGTTAGGATTTGGGCTGGCTTCCAATAAATACGTCGGCGCTTCCTTACCGAGGACGCGTCACCTGTCTTTATTGCTGCAAAACCATCTGTAACCCACCGCTTACTCCGGATACCTTTGAGTTTCCGTGCCCAGTAACGTACTTCACTGATAAACAGAGCAAGAAATGAATATGTTCAACCTTTCGTAACAACAACAGCTGTCCTATGTTTTCGCTGAGCGAGGTGTGGGTACAGTGATATATCCGATTTGAGAGGCCTTTAGAACAAGCCTGTGATATATATATACTTCGTATTCTCTCCGTGCTGCCCGTATGTCAGGCGGGTATCATGTTGGTGTTGGCATACACACCACAATGATACATGACATGTAGATTCAGTACTCAAGTCAAAATGCGTGACGACCCGATGACCCGTTTCCATCAAGTAAGATTCCCGTTGTAATTACCTAGGACTAGCAGCGGCACTCCCTCGTCACTTTTGATTGATGTTGAACCGTACAGGAGTAAACCTGTGCATAAACCAACGACAGTGTAAATGTGAGTGGAAAGCAATTGTTTTTTACTCATGTTGAGCTTCGCGTACGATAGAACTTTGCAGCGGTAGCTCGGGTTGTTGCTGCCGTGAATGTTTGATGTTCTCGGTTTGGTGTACTCCCGCGTAAATGTGGATGTTCCGCTGTAAATATCTACCAAATTCGTGGCAGGTTTCGTTCCTCCCGTACGTTTGAGCTCCCCCAGTTGTTCCGGTTGATTAGTTCCGGTTGCCCGCCATAGTGCCTGTGAAATCGCACAAACGGGGACAACCAGAAGTGTCAGTATGCGGTATAGTGCCGGTTGCCGCTGTGGCGTCGGCATTTCCGGCTGGCATACACCGACGACAGTGAGCACTACTACTGCACCTTCGATCTAGGAGTGTAAGAGGCGCGGCAGCTGAGTCATGGCTCATAGATGGCCCATTTCCATGTTTGACCCTTGCCCAACTATCCGCGCGTTTTTGGGGTCAAATCACTAGACGTTTCAGTTGGGTATGTGTTGCAGTTCTTGAAGGGGTAGGTTGGCGCATCGTGTTGCGTAAAGGTCTGTCCGTGTACCGTTCGTGCGTTGAGAGAGGTCACAGTGCGCAGGTGACTAAATGGCCCTTGTGGAAGCCGTAAGAGTCTGAAGAGTCTCGGAGATGGCCGGGAGTGGGTTAGACCGAACCGGCGTCTTTCAAAGCCTGCCGCTACGGTTCTAGACGAAGGCGGCCGGTGGCAAGAGTAACAAGGGTGCCACGGAATACAGCAGAGTACAACAATTTTGATAACAACAAATAACCTATTTGGAACGGAAGGCTCGAGTTTACTCAAAAACAAGAAGTGCGGGCGTCGTTATACAGAAGATATTATAGAATGCACCCTCTCTCCAAAATAAGAAGCCGAGCCTGGATCGGTATTCCTGTTGATAATTTGATGTACTATACTATACGGTACTCCTGTCGCATACTTCTGGTGTTCAGGTACGGTTGAACTACAACAGGTGGCCACATCGCAAGCGCTCGCTGTGGATTGAAGGGAACACTCGATTCAGTTTGTATTGGTTCCGGCGACGCCGCTATATCTGATGTATGCCATAAACCAGCTCGCTTGATTTTTAATGAGAAGGAATGAGCGGAGCGAGCCTCCTAGATCTCCGCCCCCCCGGTTAGTGCAAGGGCTAAAATCGCCTGCAGAGAATGGTGAGGACAAATCGCAAAACGACCAACGTTATGTGGCCGTTCCAGTGTGGACTGGGTCGTTCGATTGAAGCGAACTAGCCGGATACGGTTCACAACGTTAAAATCCTAAGTTTTTTTTTCAGTTTGGGCGTTGGAGGTGGTGGAGACGAGCTTCAGACGGACGATACACACTGTACTGATGTAAACGCGAGTTTCCGGTTTTTCTTAAAACCGAGAATAATCTTGCTCTACTTCGACTTTCGACAACATACATATCGATATTAAACAACACTGACGTTCTTAGCCACAGGAGTCGACTTGCTCTAAAGTTTTACGTCCAATGACCCCCCCCCTTGCTCAAGTTAAATGTATCGGTCTCTGATCGTTCCCTCCGTTACTCGAAACAAAGTCAAAATAGTTGTATGTTGGATTTTTCTTTACCCACATTTTTCACAACGATGTGTACTTAAACAATGTTGATGTACTTATACAGTCGTAGCTGTTACATTGTATGGATTCGTGGTCCCTTTCATACCGAAAAGGTCTAACGTAGACTATATACATACGATGTCACGCCTAGTTTTCGAGCTGTCACCGACTGGGAAAAACAAACAATTTTTATTTGGAGTACGGTCATTTGTCGGTATTTTAGTAACCCATACCTATCACGAGTTTGAAGGCTATCCTACCCAAAGGAGTATGTGGCGTCATGCTAATGCTCTTCCCCAGTCCCGAGAAAAGATTGGTCATGATAAGCGCACATCGCGGACATTGAGGCTGGCCAGGTATTGATTGTGATGATACGTTAATGATACCATGGTCTCACCTACTATATGGGCAATTACAATAATTTCGCGCGGAGCGTGAAAAACAATTTGGGGGACTTTCCACTTGCTTTCAAAACAGCTTTTGAGTCCAGTTTTACATGCCCATCACATAAAAGATGTATGACGTCTCTACGCCGTTTTGCCGCTACATGTATATACACAGAGTATTTGGCTTTTATGGTGGTTGATGCTTTCGTCAGGTCAAACGATGTTTGTGTACGGCGGCCGGCGCAGTTTGCCAATGGCAACGTCATGAAATAGAACCGAGTCCGAGAAGGTAAAAAACTGTGGCATTATTGAAAAGCACATGGCATTCAGATCTACGCGCATCGTACATTGTTATAAGGCTTAAATTGGGTAGTAAGAAATTGGTTAACCTTTTGCAAGTGGTCCAACCGACTAATACCCCACTAATACCTTAACAAATGGCGTCGTCGGCAGGACCCGAGGGTTTTTGGACGTGAGTTCAAATCTCACCTTCCACCAATAATAAACTTTTACGACTTTCCCCAATCGAACTTGAAAAATACTCTCCCCGCTGTTCCCAGGAAATGGAACCGCTTGGATACTGACACGTCCGCCCGTATAACCGGCCGACCTGCTATCCCGCCGTTCCAGGGGGGGAGAGTGTTATAAGGCTTAGTTTGGGTAGTAAGCAATTGGTTAACCTTTTGCAAGTGGTCCAACCGACAAATACCCCACTAATACCTTAACAACATTATATGTAATCGTCCTGGCATTTTTTATGAAAGATCAAGTGACGTCCTCAAATTATTGTCTGGATTGCCCACCGCTGCTGATTGTTCCTCTGTGATATGAACATGATTCGCGCTTCGTCTCTTAACAGCGGCACTAATAAATGATACTCCTACGGACCGGGCAACGCGCAAATTGGGTAATCGTTGCCCGCTGCTCTCCCTACAGCCCCTGGAGAGAACCACAAAAAATAAATAAAACAAACCTTTCATGGTATATATATAACTGAAAAGTGCCCCCTCGCTGCCAGAAACTGAAGGGAGGTCGGCCGTACTTGTCGGGTTTAGTTTGCGAGGACAGTATGCCTCTTCACCATATTGCAAGGCAACCAAAACACGGGAAACGTTGGTTGGTGGAATGCGCGGCATAAGAAATACCGGTACATTATCAACATCATATTCCCAAAGCAGCCATAACATCATCTACAAGCCATTAGAGCTACGGTAATGCATGTGCCCTTGAGACGTATTGAATCGGTGCACACGCTGCACGCGTTGCACGGCACATGGTTATTTCTGAACAATACTTTTGAGATTATCCACCCTCACTCAACATGCCTCCAATACTGCGTGCTCGATGGGCGATACTACTGGAAGCCCCCCGGATTAGTTTCGTCTTGGACACATACGATCGCACTCCCAACTAATATGAAAACCACGCTCTTCTTCTTCCGGCGCGTTTAATCGCCGACGCTCGTCTGGTAAACAGCACGTGTGCGTACGTCCTCTCCCCTCGTGATGTCAAAACTGATTATAGTGGCCTTTCTGTGGCCCCGCTGCCGTGGTAGCCTCTGTCGTATCGTGCCCGGTTTATATGAGGCGCGGTGGCAAACGCGCGAAACCCTTGATGGCCTTTACCACTGAACAGTCACCCTCCAGCGCCCCCTGATCCCGGACAACTTGATGTTCAACATACTAATAATATTCGCTCAGCAGACTGAACGTCGAGATAGCTTCAATAGGCCGCGCGTTTGCCTCCAACACCCACGGGAGCGCACAAGTAGCCCTGATGCATGCGTCCTCCGCTCGAATAGACCGTAGCGTTTCCCTGGTGCTGATTTGGGCGTTATACCTGCGTCACCACCCTTAACGTGTGGGATGTGCGCAGCACTCGTCGCGTTAGTCTAAATCCAGCAGAGAAGAAACCAACGGAATGTCGCAGGCACTTGCTCGAGAACCTGAAACAAAAAAACGAAAACGGGCATATTTCACTCTTTGTTTTTCACAGTACGCCTCAAGTTGGCCGGTCTCCTCATTCATAATAGGGACAACCACGCTCTTTCCTTATTCTTTATACACGACCACGTCGTTTTACTTTTGTGAGACACGGCCAGAGTCCAGTAAAGGGGGAAAACCTTCCCAGATACCGACTACAGTAGCATGATGGACATGGTGCTGAACTTGGCGCGTGGCTGGCGGCTTTGCTAGGGTGGCAGCTGACCGCAAATATATAGGAAGCGAAATAGCCCTCTACTCAAGGGGTATGTACCATAACATTATAGCTGAAAGACTGCGTAGTAGCATTGTTTCTACTACATTTATTTCCTCGATAGCCCCCCCTCCGTTTGGAACGTGGCTACGCATGATTTCGCATCGCTCCCCCGGGTTACCATAGTAGGCGAACGCGGCATTGCAGTTCGGATACTTTGCGTTACCTAACAGCATGACAACCATCGTTTGGCAAGAGTGAAGACAACCGATCGAAACATAAACAAGTTTGCACTTCCGTGCTGTACGGCAAATCCTCCTCATGCCGGTGGCAACACGTAGCAATAGAAACCGTAATCACACAAAAAACACGGGTTATACGCGCTGTGGCGTTGAGAGCTACACTTGCCGAGACGCTGCGTTGCATGGAAACCTTCGAGGTACACGAGCAACTCTTTTGACTATGCAGTGATTGCATAGGGAAGAGGAGTTATGAACAACTTGACACCAAACTTGTTGTAGCAGCAACGTTATCACACATATATGTACAGCTAGCACGGCGGAAACGCAAAAAAACGCGACCTATAATTCGCAAATGATGCTCATTATAGCCTTTTTGTTGAATTTCATAAATATCTACAATGTCGTAGTTTGAGGCTCCAAGAGCTGGACCTGTATTGCAGGTTCAGACTCCACGAGGAAGCGGGAGAGGTGGGGTAAACCTCAAACGCTCATCCAGATACAGAGCTGGAATCTACGAGCCAAACATAGCGTCGAACTAAAGTAACAACTCGATGCCAGCGTTACCCGCCTGGTTGCCATTTCGTCCGTATCGTGCTGGCTGAAGACGCCGGCGTCCGTGCCGTCGTCTTTCTTGCGGTCCGCCACCATTCGCGATAGCACCTACCGAACTCACTTCCGCCCCCCCCACACTCTCTCCGCCTTGCTCTATCGACGACTGTCAGGTATTTTGCCTATAAATGAACGGGAGTGCAGGGAGCATTTCCTCATTCCAATCTCCACCGCACCCAGCTGATTCGCCGCGCAGGGCGGGTGTGGCGACATATCCTGCACTCCCAGCAGATAACCTATGCCGCCAATGGTGTCGCCCTGGCGTGGTGTTACGAAGATTAACTCTGGCCTGTTGTTGAATACGCACCCCAGCCCGTCATAGCACTCCTTTTGCGTCGCCCCTCTTGAATCGTTTACAATTGATACGCTTGGGGCCTTCCGCCAGCGAAATTTTTCCCTGAGCAAAAGTTGACCATTGTGGCTCTCCCTCTGGGGGGTCGCCGGAGCTTTACGGTCATCGCTTTGGTCTGCACCCAAGATATTTGTGCGACAAACAAAGGTATCTTCCAGCAGTCCAAACCCACCACTAGACCCACCACCACCTGGAATTGTTCTCTGTCATGTCGGCATGCTTGCTGGGTTTGTACCAGGAGTAGAGTGCAATGGAAGCACGATTGTAGAGAGAGGGCGGCAGGAAGGTGTCACATCGTCAGTGCCGTCAGTACCGGCAGTGCCCCCCCTTCCGCGTTGGTGTAGAGGGGTTGCAGATGAGGCAAATGTACGATCAACATATCGGTTGTACAGACGTGCGCAAAACACATACAGGCATTTGGTGCTTTTTTTTATAGCAGCACGTTAACCCATACGAAGTATGTTATCAGCGGGTGATATAGTATATCAGCTGGGATTTAAGCGGCTGATAATATATATATATATATATATATACTAGGGGGGGGGGTGAAATTAATTAATTAATTATTTTTGGGGAGTTCGATGTAGATGTGGAGGGGGGTGAGTGGAATAATTTAATACGTAAATGACTTGGGATTAGTGTGAATTAATTATTTTTGATGTTTGGGGAGACGATATAGTGAGAACCTGTGAGGTGAGGCAACAGACATCTTTGGAGGAGACTGCTGCCCATGTCACTAGCAGCACACAGCAGCAGCGCAAGTTGTGGTGCAGCAGTATACCTACAGTACTTATTGCGCAGCAGGTAGGCGCATCTTCTCACGGTTTAGTGCAGGTGCACGTACGACACGTACAGTCAGTACATGGGATATTTACAGTAGGCGCAACGAGTACATGCACCTGCTGCTACAGTAGACGGTAGGAGTACAAATTCACGTGCCAGATGCACGCACGAAGCCCGTAGGTAGCGTGTGGGCACTCGTGGGCATCTGCTGCGCTATGTACATGGTATGCACCAGCGCACCAGCAATGGGTATATGATACCAGTCTGTCCCCAATCATAAGTACCAAATTTATATTATCCTCAAAAATATCGGTGCTTATATTTACGGACATAGAGGTACATCTAGAAATGTGGATGTAGGGGGGCAGTAAGGATCGTTGACTCGGTTTTCGGTGTGGGGGTCGTTGACCCGACGGTTCGTGTGTCAGGGGCGTGCGGTGGCCTCTGGGAATCTACCGTCTGTTGTCTTTGTGTATATTTGACCTGGGAATCTTGGCATAAGAAATAAACATGTCATTTGTTTGTAGCCAATCGGATTCCGGTCGGGAATGGTATGATATGATAGTATCCAGTATGAGTGGGAATGTGGGCACAGGATAGAGAGCATTGTAGATGTAGGGGGGCAGTGAGGATCTCTGACCCGATGTCTGGTGTGGGCTGAAGGTTGGTGTGTCAGGGTCGTGGGGTGGCCTCTGGGTATCTACCGGCTAATATTTTTTGTATGTTTGGCTTGGGAATCTTGACGTAAGACCTGTGAATGGCATTTGATTGTAGCCAATCGGATTCCGGTAGAGACTGATACGATATGGCAGCGTGCAGTGGGAGTGGCAAGGTCGGTACAGGGTTTAGAGCATTGTAGATGTAGGGGGGCAGAGAGGATCGTTGAATCTAATTGTTTGGGTGGGGATCGTTGCCCCGACGGTTCGTGTGTCAGGGGCGTGGGGTGGCCTCTGAGCCTCTACCGACTTATGTTTTTTCGTATCTTTGGCTTGGGAATCTTGACATAAGATCTGTCACTGTCATTTGTTGGTAACCCATCGGATTCCGGTCGGGAATGATATGATATGGCAGTGTCCAGTTCGAGTGGGAAGGTGGGGATAGGAGATAGAGCATTGTAGATGTAGGGGCGCAGTTAGGATTGTTGACTCGGTTTTTGATGTGGTGATCGTTGACCCGACGGTTCGTGTGTCAGAGGCGTTCGGTGGCCGCTGGTTAGCTACCGTTTGTTAGCGTTGTGAATGTTTGACCTATAAAGCTTGGTATAAGATACCAGTATAAAACTGTCATTTTTGTGCAGGCAGTCGGATTCCAGGCGGGAATGATATAATATGGCAGTGTCTCGTACGAGTGGGAAGGTGGGTATAGGAGATAGAGTATTGTAGATGTAGGGGGGCAGTAAGGATCGGTGACTCGATATTTGGTGTGGGGATCGTTGACCCGACGATTCGTGTGTCAGGGGCGTGGGGTGGCCTCTGGGTATTCACCGTCTGTTGTCTTTGTGTACCTTTGACCTGGGAACCTTGGCATAAGATATCGCCTCCTTCAAACATTAAACACAATTAATTAGTTTCACCCCCCCCCCTTGACATTTTAAAACATCAAAAATAATGAATTAATTTCACCCTCCACCTTCAGATATATAATATAGATTGCTCTG
>JBBMKB010141942.1:0-18854 GCA_037833945.1 Alaria marginata
CAATGACTCTAACCCACAAAGTATAACACAAATCAACTAGCCATGTAAAGAATTACAGATAGATCAGTATCAAATTCTTTGGCCAGAAAGCTAAGGGCAGTCAGCAAGAACGGGATGTATAATGTATCGCAGCAGATAGAAGGGAGTGCTGGTATGGTGGGGAACAAGGGCATCAAGCAGCATAACAGCTGACAGCACAACGACCAACAAGGCTGCTGGCGAAGCCGCGAATTAGACAACCCGTCCCACCCACTCACTCAGCACCCAGCACCCAGCATCATAAAAAAATGTGCTGGGTACCTGTACGTACGTGTCAAATGTACTGCTGCACTCGGAAATAAACGGCGGCCATCTTATTGCTGCTGTTTTACCGTTCGCTGCTGCCTGTTGTGCCTCTCTAGCCACGAGTCGTGCAACAACAACAATTACAGCAGCAGCAGCAGTCGTCGAGTAGATTTGAAACAGCAGCAGCAACAGCAGCAGTAGAAATAGAAGTTGCTGCATACCCGAACATTGTCGGTGGTGCTCGTACTCAGCAGCGGTGGATACGAGTGCGCAAGTCCATACCGGTTCCAGGTATAATGGTACGATATGTTATACCAGGTACTCGTTAGGAGGCTGATAACGGGTCATCAATGGCATGGGGCGAGGCGGCCCGTCAAAGGGTGGAACAAGGCTCGCTCGGTGGGTGGGCTTTGGGCTTGCTCCCAAGACTTTCCGTCTCTTTTCGGGAGACTACAGGCAATTCAAAAGTGGCATCAATAAAAATTCACCATTCATCACGCCGGGTGATGAAGTACTTTCAAGTCACGTGTCACGAACACAACACGCACATCACAGGATGAGACCGAATGACTGCTGGCTGGCCCATGATTGCTTTTGTTTGTGGCTCGACTTTTTTCCTGGAGGGGCCAGCAAAAAAAAGTTGCAAAATAAAATAAAAATAAAAACCCCACCAATACCACCACCACCAGAACAACGTCAAAAGGTCAATCAATTCATCACCTGTCCATCGGACGGGGTCTTTCGCTTTCGCTTGGCCGCCCCAGCCGTAGATTTCTTTGCTTTTCCTGCTTTGGATCTCTTGCCGCGGCCCGATCTTCCTCCACCTTTTGCGTCCTCCTCGTCCTCCTCTTCCTCGTCGTCGTCCTCCTCAGCATCGGCATCATCGTCGCCATCGTCATTCTCCTCGCCCTTCGGGCAAAAGACAAGCAAGAGCACAAGTCAAGCACGCAAAACAAAACACAACGCAAAACAACACAAAACACCACGTAAAACAACACAAAACACCACGCAAAACACCACACAAACAACAAAAACAAACCAGATTCCAAAATTAACCATATCGGTGACATTAACATACTGATTAATGTGTACGACAACGTGCTTATTGACTTCTGCATTTTCGGAGTCGGCGTTCAAAATCAAAACCAAAACCAAAAAAATGAACAACCAAAACCAACCACAAGAATACAAAAAAAAACAAAAAAAAACATACCAAAAATAGTGTACACGAGAAAAAGTCACACAAGACACAACACAAAAAAAAACACAAAACCACGCAAGAAATAGACCACACAGCAGCGCGAGGTATCCGCAGGAACGTTTTTTTGAACCGCGCGGCATGCTTTTCGTTCGCTCTACCAAGCCCGCGCGGCAAACACCAAGCGCGAGAGTAGCACCTCTGCCACAGGCAATGGTGCGGACGTACGCGGTCATCAAGCTTATGACAACAACACCTGCACACCACCGTCGCCGGGCGTCCTCACATCGTTGTCTTCCGCGACGTACTTGACGGCTGCCTTGGCACGAGAGCTGCCTCGCCTGGGAGGCTTCTCAGCAACCGCCGACGCTGGCTGGGCCTTGCCCTTGCGACCCCCCCGTCCTGCCGGAGCCTTCTTCTCCTCCACAGACATTGGCGAGGCCACATCCTCCTTGCCTTCCTCCTCTCCTCCCTTGTCGCTGACAGCTTCCCTGCCGTCTGCCCCGTTCTCCAGCTCTGCTTCTGCCTGGCTATGCTCCTTGTCGCAACCCTCCTCGGCTATCGCAGGATCATCAGTCTGATGCGTCGTTTTCTTTGCCGCCGTGGGCGTGGGACCAGACTTGGCTGATGAGGCTTTTGCCTTCTGGTTTTTCTTGGCGGCAGTGGAGGTAGGGGCAGCGACAGTAGCAGTGCCACGCCGCTTGTTACCCTTAGCCTTGGCAACTACTGCTGGCTTCGACGGCGCCGGCTTCTGGGCCTCCACTGCTGCTTCCAGGCCACTGGGGCCGTCGTTCGCGGCATCTCCTCCCTTCAGGCGTTGATCGTTATCACCAACTCCGTCTGGAGGATCAGAGCCAGGCTTGCTTTGGCTCGCAGGTCGCTTGGCCGACCCACGTCTAGTGCGGCTGCCGGGCATCCTGCCTCCCTCTCTCCCTCACCGTGTTCACGGCGCAAGCCCAATGGCGAACTGCAATCAGGGAGGTGGAGATCTCGCGCGTCCGTGGGTGACTTTAACGTCCCCTATTTTCAAACTTAAATGGAACGTCGACACTTGGAATGGGAAAAGTCCCAAATAAATGTAGGCCCCGGGTTGCATTTGGCCCGATTTCGGCGGATTTTGGAGCCTTTTACTTCCGGGTTTGCACGTGAAATTCACGGAATATTTCGATACTTCCGGGTTGGCACTATTTCGCAAACATGCCTTCCAAGGTGAATTTTTGCTCTAGAAAGTTCGTCATCGCTGACGTGTGGCCGAATGCGAAGCTCTCATGAATGTGTGTGTGTATGATTCGTATCCCAATGGGGGGGGGGAGATTTAAAAATTTAAACAACGGAAAAAATATTTGAAATGGATGAACACTCCCTCTTTTGACTTCTTCCTCCAAAGATTTCGTATAAAACCGACGAAAAAATGCAAACGAGAGGAGGAGTAGAGGTGGTGTTGTGCACGGGCATCGCGACCATCAAGCACGAAAAGGCAGGAGGTCAATTTTGTACTAAAATTAGTGTGCCAAATCCAGTGACGTCATAATAAAGAGCATCATCCCCGTTTACCCGGATCAAACGCCTCTTCCGTAATAAATTTGTCGTGTTTATGTACTGAATTCGTTGTGGACGAACGAAAGGCTCCAAAATGATGGTGATGTTGCACATTATACTGCAGATTAGATATACACGGTGACATTGCGCAAAATAAAGGGTTCGTGAAAAAAATCGTACTCTTTCTGTAAGGGGGGGTTGCAAAAAGCGAAATAACAGGATCCACACATTTTTTTACTGGTATTATTTTTGCTGACGGAATTAATAGGAAAAGCGTACAGTTAGTTCTGGTATAGAATAGGGTAAGAAGTTAGAATTACACTCAAAACTATTATTAATATTAATACATTAAAACTGCAGCATGCTGCTACCGCTCGCGCTGTGATTGTGGATTATTAGGATAAAAATTAATGGATGTATGTGTGATGAAAATCGAGCTGCTACTACTTTCTATCTGGCACGATGTGTATCGAGTTGTTACTATTTTAATATAGATTTTTTACCTTTTTTATACATACCGGTACATACATCGAATGAAATAATATATTCATATGTCGACTATTAATAAATAAATGACGAAATACCTTTGGTATTAAAATAATTAGTGTAATAAGTACTACTATTAATACTGCTGCTGCCGTACGTAGACTACTATTACAATTGTTAACACTCCGGAGTATCGGGGGGGAGGGGTAGAAATCATTGTTAATAAGCAGCTGGAAATAAGCAGAATAAGAAGAAAGTGAAAAAGCAAGTTCGAATTTCAATTATTACGATGATTGATATATAGCTAC
The DNA here is from genome assembly GCA_037833945.1 of Alaria marginata. Lineage (NCBI taxonomy): Eukaryota > Phaeophyceae > Laminariales > Alariaceae > Alaria > Alaria marginata. The sequence continues at coordinate 3,817 of JBBMKB010141942.1, forward strand.
CGAAGCCACTTTGCTTTTAGCAGCAGTAGTAAGTTGCAGTAATGTCTTTTACTGCACATCAATGTGGGTACCATGTCCCCGGCTTAACCTATAGGAATATTATCAATGTTATTAATAATAAGTAACGTACAACCAAAACCCCTCGTTCGCGTGCAAGGATTTTGTGTCTCAATTTAAAAAAAACACTTGCATGCGCACAATAATAATGGAAAATCGGACACATTTGGACTTGCCAAATCGAGACCCTAGGGCAATTGCACACTTTTACGAGCATCGTATCACAAAATTCCATAGTACCTTGGTATACGTACGAGGTACCGCTGGTATCATATTAAGTAAGCCTCGAAAACAGAAATAATCGACGACGTACCGCTACGACGGTACATACACATAGTCCATGAATACCGCATGTATATAGATCACACACACACCCATCTATGTACTTCAACTACACCGGGATATCAGATGCAGGGCGATCACGACGAGGGGACGAATTCATTCGTGCTTCCTTCTCCCTTCCTCTCCCCATCTTCCTTGCTTCCTGTTCTTCATTTACGGCCCTTCGCAAAGGGCAAGCTTAAGTCTCTCCTCAGAGACCGATTATCACAGCAAAAAAAGCTAACACTCGTATTCGCTTGGAATGGCCCTATACCCTGCTGTGGCTACAAGACAGGAGACCACTACTTGCTACTGACAAATAAACAAGCAAACGAAGGCGGTGACGACGCTCCCACGCCCACTTTCAGTGTACGGCAAGTACTAGCCAGAATCCAGCAAGTACCCATGGGCTGAGGTATCAAGCTCAACCAATGAGTAGTAAGATTGCTGTGGTCACCACCAACATCCCTTGCATCAAAAGAACCAGCGGTACCATAAACAACACCGGATAATAACGTGTAAAGACTACGCGACGCTTACCATATACCTGGTACAAAACAACGAACAATGCCACCTGGTAGCTATCTTCTGGGACGGCTGGCATCATAGATGACTGCAACAAACTGAGGAAAACACCTGGAATATGGCGAAAACTTCAAAACAACCGTCCAGCCGTGTCTTATCGCCGAACCAAGCACCGACGGTCACCCTACGGCGAGGCAGGCAGCGCTTCGGTCCGTATATCCCACGCTTGACAAACAGAAATACCGCATACCTGGCATAGGGATAGTCTGCCAATATTTTCGTATCTAGACAAGATGACAAGTCAGAAACTGCGGCCACGAAACCCCTTCCCTAGTACATGGCTCGCCAAGTAGACAACACACAGCAGCATATGGTGCGAGTAGCTCTACATCACCAGCGAAAGGGCGTGTTGCGTCAATTTCAGTCCGATACTGGAGTGACTCACGGCCAAGATCTGAGGTAAAACGTTCACGATCTGCGAGAAAACACACCCTCCGCCTAGCCCGAAACCCACGCCCACCTATCCCAACGCATACCGTATACCGGCTCCACGGCCCCAATTTTATTTCTGCCTGAGCGCAGTTGCCGCTATGAGTAGAAGACCCACCTGCGTACCCACCGGAACAAGAGCTACAGTCAGCAGTGTATGTCTGCGCCCAGCACATGAGTGCCACAACAGTAGCAACATCACTCCACTCCCCACAACTGCAAACAGAAACAAAGCGACCAAGTACAGGTGAAAACACGGAGGTGAAAAAATGGATATCCCTACGAACCTACATAACCTCTTATTCGGCGGTGCGTCAACGAACAGTCCATCCATCCATTACTGCAAACCGCTGTACGTAGATGCTATCCCATAAATAATTCGAAATAGCGCGACTACTGCACACTATTACTGGCATTGACAGAATCAGAACCCTCAACAGTGAAACACGTCTGCTGCTATCGAACACTTGCTTCATTTTCCCCACCCTCTACGTCACTCGCCACCGGTGGCCTTGCCGTGGCATCAACCGCAGAGCCTCCCCCGCTCCCTCCCCGGCATTTGCTCGCCAAGCCTTGAAGAAACCGGTAGTAGACGTACTTATGGTCGAACTGCATGTCGTGCCAATAATTGACGGCAACGGTCACGCCCTTCTGCGACACGCGGTGGTACCAGAGCGCAGGCAAGTAGAGAATGTCCTGCGACGACGGCAACGCATCCGAGAGGAGGCGAAGCATGTGATGCAAACAGAAAACGAACCACGCGCGGGCGGAGGAAGTAAACGCTTCCATGAGTCCTTGTATTCGTCGAAACACAACCAAAGCAGCAAAAATTGTAGGCGCCAGAGCCTCCGAGAATTAAAAACAGCAATCGGATCCTGTTGGCTATATAGCACTACCTGCTAGACCACTCAGTCAGCGCTGACTGAGTGGTCTGGCAGGTAGTGCAATCCGAGGCATCAGCATTCCCTCCTACTATAGCGCGAAGTCCCTGGAATTAGGTTTTGCCGTGCAACTCCTCGAAGCCGTCTGCGCAAGCGAGGCAGTACCAAGGGGCACCTGCGCTCACCCGCTCATGCCGAGCGGGGCACCCTCCCCAGCCCAACCAGATCGGACCCGTGAACACAAGACCGGAACCAAACACGCTTGGCACCAAGAGCCGCAACCCCCTCGTCATCAGATGGCAACGCCTGGCAGCGTCCCCCGTGGGCCTTGCAGTCACACCACGCCGAGCGAAACCTATCAACTTTCAATGTTCTCCCTCTGCTCAAGGCAAATCACAATCAATACACCATCCGATCGTAGTCTATACATACCAGGTACAGACAATATATATATATATACATATGCACGGCCCAACACAATCGGCAGCAAATACTATACAACTCTAATTCCAAGTATTTTGTCCCCGAAACGTGGGTGCGGTTCTGGAGGGGTTAAATCAACAGCGACAAAATCAAAGCAGGAAGCGCACGTAACATCATTACTGTTCTGCTGAAGAGCTTTAGGCGGAGACTGCTTACCCCTGGGCCGACGCAGCACTTGATGGGAGATGCGTGGCGAAACAGCGGGAACTTCTCCAGGTCGGGACAGGCCGGGTCTGGGCGCAGTGACACATGGGGTGTGGGGCGTACAGGGGAACAAGGAAGTATTCGTTGACATACATCAGTGTTGGGAAATCAAATACGGGCGTTAGCCGGCGATTCACGGTCAGCCAGCGCGTATGTTAGCTTCTTCCGCAATGCAGCGAGTCAAAACCAATCGTTATGTCTCCCACACAGACTACCAAAGAGCAGACGAACGACAGCACAAGGGAAACCAGGACAGCAATTGCATCACCGTAAAAAGCCGAAATCGCAATCCCTGCTTTAACGCCAGCCCTTGCATGTTGAAGCCATTCTCACCGACGGGGATCCACGGCACCGTCCCCTCTTCCATCTTGACCTCGAACCCCCCGCCTTCGCTCTTCCGTCGGTACCGCCCCTGGGGATACTCTTGCTCGTAGAGGAACAGCACGTCCGACGGCGGCAAGAGCGTGAAGTGCTTCTCCCCTCGCACCACGCAGTACATGTTCTGCAAGGGTCGAGGTTGAGGCGCGCCCGAGGCGCAACGCAAGACCACATGCCAGTCGGGGGGTAGAGTGAGGCCATCGCGGAGTGAGTTACGGTTAAAAAAAGGTTTAATCTGAATAAGAACAGGTGTCAATGTGCCGTTTCAAAGAAAGAAGCAAGTGCGGAGGATAAAGCAAGCAGGGACAGACAAAACAAGCGACGAATACAAGGCACTCCGCTTATTCACCTACACCTCGTCCTTTGTGCACGGTGCGACAGATACATGTTTTAGACTCCCTAACCCACAACCAGGAGGGTATTATACAACAGTAGATGCGACTCTGTTCGGGTCGTGGCAAGACATGCACCCATCCGAGCGTATACTGCTGATGCTGTAGGACAGGCCAACGCGGAGAAAACATATTGAATGCCTTCAGAACCGAGGAAAATCCTGCCGCCCGCAGTCGGGGAAACCGGTCTAGAAACTACCATACACAAACAGCAGTAGTGCCACCAATACACCCTGCCGTCACCAATAGACATCGCCCACTCAAAGCCCGTTCTAACTTCACGGGCGGCCGCTACCGAGGGAAGCGACCACAGCGACCGCATCCAACACCGTCAGGATCATCCCAGGGTGCCCCACAAACGCCACCTCTGCTCTTACAAGAACGAACCTCGTAGTGGTCCTTGTGCACGGCGGACAAGGATCGATCGTCACCGATCCACAGGTTCACCGCGTCGGGCTCGTTGCCAAATGCTTCCCTCGCCAACGCCAGGAATGGCTCGACGTCTTCCATCAACCCCGGAAACTCTTGTCGAAGGCTGTCGTTCTGCTCCATTCGTCGGCGGCGGAGGCGGCGGCAGAGTGGTGGCGCGCCGGCGGTAGTGGCAGCGTGGAAATGTGAGGGTGGCGGGCAGGACACCTGTCTGTACAGTCAGTGCGACTCAATGCGAGCAAAGTAATATCTTGTATCTGGGCAAGAACGCAAACTGGCGTCATAGTATAAATACGGCAAGCGTTGGTCGTGAGACGGTCGGTGGTTACACCATCAAGGGTGAGGCCGGAGGAGCGAATAGACGAACGCGCACAAGCCGGTTGCTTTAAGCACGTGATAATTTTTGCGCTTGCCATCGTCGTGTCGACCACCGCCTCTGCATCGTCGCGGTGCGGGCGGGTTAACAGGGGGTGGCGCCGCGACAGATCCGAGCTTACGGAAAGTTCCATACCCGAACGCAGCTCGATAGACAACACATGAGCAAAAGCGGTAGCGCCTGTTGGGTGTTTTACGTGTCTGTACGTATTCTAGATAGATGTGCGTCTTTGTACCCATGAGTATTTCGTGAGAGCCTACGAAATAGCCACACTCTATGTTGCGCAACATGGATGTGTTCGCTGCTCCGTGGCGGCCTGTACCGTTCGCAACGAATGTACCTAGCACAAGCCATAAGCGCGGCCAGGTTTACCAGGCATTAAGACACAAAAGCTGATGCTTTACCTAACGCTAACACCAAAGCCCATCGTTGCCATCGAACGCGGGGGGGCGTAGGCAAACACACGCATAGGATACAAAACAAACGCAGTTTCGCAGGAAACGTTTGCTCAACCGCGGCAGCTAGCCTTCCAGCATTCCGCAATGCCCACGCGCTGCGTGTCCTACCTGGTGCGACAGGTACGGGACTCCACTGCCCTTGCTGCTGCTCCCGCTGCTCTCCCCTGGGAACGCAGGTTCGCCGCCAAGTCTACCCTCAGCCCTTGGTGCCACCTCCTCCGCCGCTGTCGAGAGCATATCAACGAAGGCTGCGAACCTCATCCTCCGCTCTTCGGGTTTGACAAATACAGTGGGTCCACGTTTGGTTCCGCCACTGGCTCTGTCGTGGGTCCCGGTGTCACGCGGAGCAGCAGTTTCTTCCCTGCAAGCCCCACGCCCGTCGTCACCATCATCGTGGCTGGTCTTCTCGAAGTCGGCAAGGTCTACGACGCAATCACCTCGGCCGTCGGGCGTGAAGTCGACCGTTACCTCAAGTTCTGGGTTGTCGCCGGCCAGGGACCCAAGGTCGTCCCAGGAGCGCGACGCTCTCCAGCCCGAGACACCGCCCGAGATGATCACAGGCGTGCTTGTTGCGACGTAGTCTCGGAAGAAGGTTGTTGCCGGGGGCATTGCGTCGAGGCGTCGGATTGCATTGGGACTTTGCCAGAAAGACCTGGTGTCGTCTTGGAGTTGCTCAAATAGCTCGTCCATTTCGTTGCGTCGGCGCGGGCCAGAGAGCCGCAGCAATGCAAAAAATGGTCGGTGAATGCCGGAGCGAGTACTTCGCGGTATCTGGCGTCCACGTGGGTGTGGACACCGGTGGAGCAAGGGCAGGAAACGGCTCCTGTGTTTGCACAGCAGTGTGTGCGTGATGATGTGATACACATATGCTGAGATAATTGAAAACTGAAAAAATGTTAGGGGTTTCAATAGGTTCAACTGGCGTCTTGGTTCGGGAAATCGGTCTGCAAACCCCCTCGTGAACAGCAGCGTTCTCCGCTCATTCCCGAACATCAACAGCCAACAGCACAGCACAGCAGCAGTATCTCGAGCTTTGAAAAAAGGGAGGAAGTATGACGATGCGAGTGTTAGTGACGATCCTGGTGTCCTTGTTGGCGATGGTCTCTGCCCACCATCCGACCATGGGAGGAGGAAGCGGACACAAGGGATACTCTCTGGGCATCCGAGACTCCATCATGATCGCGCACAGCTTCGAGGGGCCGCAGTTCGGCCCCGCACAACAGGTACTACTGCTGTGCCTGACCTACGCATGAACCATTGGCATGAGAGTGTCACGTAGACAATCCAGCTCACTGAGAACAGACGATGGCGAGGAGGGGTACGCAGCTGTAGTTACGCGTGTCCTGGCCGCGACAACACGTACGATGCGTAATTGCAGTGATACCCGGTACCTCATACGATTACTTGTTGGGATGAATGAAGCCAGTCAGATTGCGCGATCCAGGAACCAAGCAACTACCGTGACCCGATCAGGTTCTCAATCTTTGCCTCATATGGCGGATTCACGACCGCTGTGACCCGATCGATGTCGCGTCCGCATCCCACATCCGCCATGCTGGTATATATCATAGACACCTTTGTACCAGGTATCGTATTCTCGGTAAATCTGGTATATGACGTCAAGAGTTGTTGTTGCTGCACTGCTTCGTGATGCCCTGGTACGTACCTGGTACGTGAAAAATATGTTTTGCGTGAAAAACATTTTGATGTTTCGCAGATGCACGGGGCTACGTACACCGTCGACGCCGAGTTCAAGACGGACGCCCTCGTGGAAAAGTCGAACTGGGTTGTGGACATCGGTTCCGCCTCGGAGATGCTCTCGGACGTCCTGTCTAAGTACAACTTCAAGAACCTCAACGAGCTATTTCCTGGGGAGAACACGACGACCGAGTTCATGTGCAAGGTGAGTCGTCTTTCTCTTTGGGATAAGCAGCCAATAGCGGCGACGATAGCAGCACCGATAGCAGCAGCGGTATGTAGAAGCAGCGATAGCAGCAGCAGCAGCAACAGCAGCAGTGACAGCGACATCGATAGCAACATCGATGGCAGCAGCGATACCAGCAGCAGCAGCAGTGCTACATACGAGTTACGAGCGACGAGCCTTTTGAGTCATCGTGTCGTTTGCGGCAGCGGCAGCGGCAGCGGCAGCGGCAGCGGCAGCGGCACGGCTGTATTGGGTAGAGTATAGGGACGCGTGTCACAAAGTGATGAGCAGCTACTTAGTATATACCAGCTGGTATATACACGGCAAACAAACGTGAAGATATGTGAACCGCTGGAGTACCGGTGATCTGTCGTTGCTACGAGCGAGAAATGTCTTTCCTTTTCCCCGAATCTCCCATCGAATCTGACCCACACACAAGGAAGGAAGGCCCCTGTTGGGGGGTCCAGGAGATTTTGGACACTTCCTTGACTTGGGTACAAATGAAACACATACTCGTATATGTGTGCAGTAGCACGACGAATGGCAGCAGTGAGTACCTGGCATGAGTTTATAGCATTGTTACAAATATGACAGATGTGAGTTCGACCAGTTGAGAGGCCGATACTCATATTTTCAGCCTGCGTGATACTTCGGCCGCGCGTTTTCACAGATTAGATGTATTCCTCTTTGAGGATATAAGTCAATGACTCCCCTGGATCCTGGATGCTGCCAAGGTCAACAGGACAATTTTACCAAGGGTGATTTCAGTTCATGTTCATTCTGTGCACTGATACTACATGATTTAGCCAAACAAAACAATATTGCTGCATTGCTGCCATGAAATGCAGTTGTTCATACACACAAAATATGAAGCGACATGCTTCCTTCTCTCCTACAGCAAACCACAGATCATTCTCGGTTCGGTTCTCGATCTCAAATAGAGGGGATACCATGCCCGCTAAAGTGCCTGCAAAAAATATCTTGGCACAGATGGGAACAACTAGTGGTGGCATTATGCGGAGTAGCGCCGGTTGCCGCTGTAGTGCCGTTATTACCGATTGGCATCTACCGGCTATAGAGGTACCACTATTGCGGGGGAACGTAGTTAATAGGACCAAATATTGGTAGTAAAAATAGACAAATATATAGGTTTTTGTGTCTACCGTAGGTCCTATTTACTACGTTCCCCCGTAATACTTGTAATCCTTTTCATGTATACCGATAGGTTATATATGCAGCAGCAGCCAGTGATAGCCAACAGGTATTCATACAACATTGACGGTTAGGGAGCAGGGGCCTACCCATACAACAGGCGACCCGGCCCGCAGAGCCTCTGTGGCACCCCTCGAGAGGCGCATGACGCTACTCCCAATATATGTTTTGTTGTTAGTGACACGTGCTGGCGTGCTAAACGTGCACGGGTATGAGGTCTAAACCACCCACGGCAGAGTGGCCCATGAACTTTGAAATACTGTTGAAAGCTGAGAAATATGCCGCATGCATACCGGTACAAGTCCTTAGCAACCCAGACAGAGATAAGATACAAGTAATGTATACATCGGGTACATCAGATCCCTATTAATGATCTGTCTCTCAGGGCAGATAGATCCCTGGTCTGCATGATCTCCATGGTCTATACACCGTGTTGCCGGGTGAGAGCCGGATTGTCTTAATGATTTAGCACATGTTTCCTGAGTTGAATCTGTACTATACAGATCCTGCACAAGATATCTTAGCGACAGATATAGGATCTAGATGATCTTGATCGTGATCTGCCCGATGTGTGAAACAGTGCAATCCTATGTTCGTTGCCATCCAGACCATACCCCAAAGTAACCCGGGGTCGCAAAAGTTAAGCACCCCAACCCAACCACAAAAAAACGAGCGGTGTCTAGTAGCCCTTCGTATTACTATTTATTTTCTTTCCAGCAATGTGCACTTCACAAATAATTATAAACTCAAAAAGCTGGCACACGCCGACGGCACGCAGACGACCCGGTCTGCTGCCCCCCGCGGCATTGGCGGCAGCCGCCGACCTCAACAAAAGTGGCGGTTGAATCATACAAATACCTCAGTCGTGACTTCGGCCAAAATTGGTCGCTTCTCAACTCTGCAAGCTGCTTGGTACCTCGGTCGCGCATGTTCTACGGTCAATCACCGTGAAGGATATACCCTGGTTATTCATTCTAGAGACGCCGTGACTCCTCCCCTGGATTGCTTTTGTTTTGTGTTTAACTTTTTTTCAATGAAAGAAGCATAACATCAGCCGCCAAGGTAAAATCAATTTTGTCCTTTTTTTTCCTGTTTTGTTTTTGCTATTATTTGACGGAGTTGTTTGTCCTCCTTTTTCCACGCCACAGGTGATATTTGACGATCTCGTCGCCAAGTGCGGCAAGAGTTTCCACGGGACGCTGTGCATTAAGTTGTGGGAGAGCCACAAGGCATGGGGCTGCTATGAGGGGACAGTGGGCGACGAAGGAGACTGTGAACCGGACGAGAAACAAACATGAGGGCGGGCGGCGTAGAAAAAATGCTGGACCTTGGCTTTCGTTTTTTTTTCGCTTTATTATGTTTTTGGTTTCGTTCTGTGCGTGGGGTTAATTTGGCTTTGAAACCGCGCTTTTTATATATATGGCCTTGATATTTCGGCAATATAATCATTTTTTTACACGACGGGAGCATACTTGCAACCCCCCCCCCCGACCCCACCCCATATTTCCTATCCCCAAGATGAGATTTTATTTTTCCTACAGCTTTCGTCGGTACGTACTACGGGAGTTCAATGAAGCGCGCCAGTTTTTGTTGTCTGCCTTTCTCTCTGTCGCTTCTTTGGCGTTGTCTTGGTGATCAATTTTATGCGCGCCGCCGCGGGTGGAGTGGCGCTATTTACTGGCACGCCTTTTCTGTACACGAATCTCCGCCATACATACTTCGTACACGGACTCGGCCGGCCCCCTTGCACGGCCCACTCTGCCTTCCGCTCCGCCGCGGCAATCAAAACCACCAACCTCGCCGGCAACCCCGGTGGAAAAGTAGGTGAACCTCGTCACTGCTAAAGTGGACTTGGTGAGTTATTATCCCCCGAGTGCGTACTCGTACGCGTAAAGGGACTTTTTCTTACTTTAAAATTGACTCACGGAAAGCTCGAGAGCGTGAGTTAGCAAACTTCGATAAAAATCGGCGAGCAGTGGGAACGCTGAACCCTGCGCGCGATAAAAGGCACGTACCGGGGGGGAGAAGAAGGGATGACACCTGTGACCACGGCTTGTCCAGAAGGTCGCTGAGAGGAAAACACCTCGCTAGCTGTGAGTTCGGGACTCTCATCCGGTCGATACGCAAGTTTGCATGCTGCGGGATGCATCGGCCGTGCGTTTCCTAAACCTTTCGTGTGGCACAGAGGTTTTGTGCCGTGGAATTTTCGTGGGACGCGGTCTTAATAGTTGGGTTGGAGCGTGTATGTGTGTCGCCCCGAGAGTGGGGCGCTGCTGTTGTCATCGTGCCTTTAGGCGATGCTTGTTTTTTTTTGTGTAGCACGCGACGTGCTCTACCCAACTCCGGATGAATGGGAGTCACTTGTCCTCGAAACGTGGGTGCACAGTTCGACGCGAGCCGACGAGGAAAGAAAACCCGGAACCCTTCTCGCTATAAAAACAAAGGCATGTATCGTATTGGGGACTACTGACGTGGGAAGAGTGCTTGCTCTCTGACACCATCGTGTCTGAGTTCCGAAAACGGAGGGAGCTGAAGAGAAAGTGCGAGGGAAATGTTTTTGAGACGTGGAGAAGCAAAGCCGACGACGATGTGCTTCAGTACTATGTGCCCAACTCTAGATAAATGGGAGTAATTTGTCCTCGAAACGTGGATACAGTTAAAATGTGACTTGTGGCGAGCAGGATATCATATCATACGTGCAGTGTTAACCAAATCTCCAGATTTAGTTGATCAGCCGCCTCATGCTATGGGAAATGCCGACGCGTGCTGCAATAGGGTACAGTATACAGTATACCTCTTTTTGGCCAAAACATTTACGACCGACCGAGCTCAACTACTAGTATAGTTACAGTAGACTAAAGTGCTACCCGATACATTAGTTTTCGTTTTGTACCTACAGTTGGTCATGGCACACTGTCCGTCGAGTTGCACTTTCACATGTGTCCTCCTTGTCAGTTTATGGGTGGGGTATAGAGCCCCTCAAGCGAGGAGCGTCAGAATAAAGAGGTGTGCACGCACGTACACCCCTACCGTATTTTACCGTATTAGCGTCTGCTCCGGCATTTCATGCACTTCGAGAAGTGTTCCAGTAATCATCGGCCACTGAAGGTTTGGGGGAAAGCACGCGCATCCAGCATGACTGCCAGGCCACCTCGCGCTATCGCCGCGAAGAATCGCCCTAAATGCATGGCGGCCCGGCGAAATGGTTCCTGCAGTTCGTTGGTATGATAGCTCGAGGCTGGCCGTTCGGCCGTCAGCTTACATTAAAAAAAAATACTCTACCAAAACACGCTGCGGAGCCACGCGATCGCCCCTGCCGACCTCGAGCCCCCCAACGGGTTGGAGCTAGGTTTTGGCTGTCACCGCTAGATCTGGTCTGGGGTCGGGTTAGTCTGGGCCGACGCGCAAAATATTGGAATTGACCACCAAAACGAGCCGCAGGAAATAGTGCTCCGGGCCGTTCTGCAATTAGAGCAAACCCGCCGCGAAGCGATAAAAAACCGTTGCCGACGAATACAGCCGACTTCATAGGCCGGCGCTCGCCCCCATACAATACGGGCCGGCGACTGTTTTAGTGTCTACTTTCTCTCGCGCTGCCGCACCAGAGGTGGGTGGCCGCCCCGCACGGGTCTTCCCTTCCGCGGTGAAGCAATCCATCGGGCGGTGTATCGACTCACTCGTCGGAACTCCCAAGCGCCAAAACCAAGCGTTTTTAGATCTTTAGGGCCAAAACATTTTTTTACTCAAAATGTTGAAATTGAACATGAAAAATAGCGCCGCCTATCGCAGCAACATCCCTTCCTGTTACCATGCAAACCACCATCACCACCGCCACCACCACCACCAACCCCCTCCTCCTTTGTAACGGTTGACGGGAAGCGGCGTGATTAAAACAGGGGGCGGGACTAGCGCTGCTTATCACTCCTGTACGTCGGAGAGGCGACAATTAAAAACCCGACGTACGAGCGCAGCGCAAACCTCGACCCCCCACCCCCCCACAAAAAAAACGATTTCACTGGAAACCCCGACCTCCTCCCCCACAAAAAAAAGCCTTTCACAAGAATAAGGATTACACACCCACACCCTATTACCTCTCCACCTAGCCGGGCCGGCAACACAGACGCAGTGAATCTTGATTCTGATTCCCAATGGTACCTTAAGATGTGGTTTTCGACAACAAAAAATCGGTTGTTTTGGCTCCTCCCTTGACTGATGGGGGCAAGAAAAAAAAACGCCATGATACGGAACCAAACCACAAACCGCCCGGAAGATTTTCTCTCGCAAGAAAAGGGTCCGGCCCCGCGCCCAAAATCGGACACTGACATGTACTATACGTACCTCATTGGTTATGTTCGTTATTATTGGTACACAAGCAAAAATAACTACAGTAGACTACTGTGGTCCCCTCACCCCTCAAACGAGGTGCGCCTTCCAAGTTACGTTACACGGTTTTCCACGCGCGTGCGGAAGGGGGAGCATAGGGGCAAAAAAAACGCCGGAAAAGGAAATGGGGAAGGGATAGGGGATGAAATGGCCTCACCAACATCGACGTCAAACAAAAAATAAATAAAAAATAACCCTGCGGGCCGGTCAACGAACGGTTTCCAGCCAAACGCACACACACCCGGATCAAAAAGCAAAAATAAACAAAAGACAAGACAGATCAGATCATGGACGTGTTTTTTGACAAAATTATCAGCCTCCCATCTCCTTTTCCGAGAATACGGTGTAGGCTTCGTTGACGGCCTCGAAAACGCGCTTAGCGATCAAGCGCTCCTCGGGTCCGAGCGAGCCGCACTTGTCGGGGTGCACGAGAAGCATGGCCTTCCGGTAGGCCATCTTCACCTGTGCATGTAGAAGCGTGATTGGCGAACGAGACAAAAATTGGGTTACGTTTCGTTGCGTTCTTTTTCGATCCGCTGCGTAACGCGACGTTGCGTTACGTGTACGTAATATTAATAATGTGATTGGCGAACGAAACGAACGTTGCGTTACGTTTCGTTGCCATATTTTCCGTTACGTTTCTTTCCGATCCGTTACGTGACTCGACGTTGCGGTAGGCCATCTTCACCTGTGTATACATACGTAGTAGTAGTAGTAGTAGTAGTAGTAGTAGTAGTAGTAGTAGTAGTAGTAGTAGTGTGATTGGCGAACGAAACAAACTTTGCGTTAAGCTTCGTTGCGTTATTTTTCGATTGGTTACGCGACGCAACGTTGCGTGTATGTAACGGTGTGATTGGCGAACGAAACGAATTTTGCGTTACATATCGTTGCGATTTTTTTAAATCCGATACCTGACGCGATGTTGCGTTACGTAAGGTGACGTTATGTTAGGCTGTAGCATACGGAGTATTCAGCAGTGTAATTGGCGAACGAAACCAAACGTGTGTTACGTTTCGTTGCGTTATTTTCTGTTACGTTTTGCTCCCATCCGTTACGTGACGCGACGTCGCGTTACATATCTCTATTCTGTTTACACAGGTGAGGATGAAAATCGTGTGTTCCCTCGGGACGTGAAGACTTCCAAGGATACAGTGTACCAGGTACACTTCAACGCTGCTGCTACTATTTATGAACCTGGATCGACCGTGGTGCACGTCTACATTGGATTCGTGTACTACACTAGGCTGCTACTGCTGCTGCTTCTTTTTCTGAGGAGGAGCGCCGTTCAACAAAAGGGAGAAAGGGAGTACACGTATGATACCCGGGTTACATTTTTTCTGATTTTGAAAATTGCCGATTTGTATCGTACTACGGTAGTACATCCATTTTTTGTATTGATTTTTAGACCGGTTTTTGTATACCACCGGAGATCTGGTGGTGTTTTATTGCGGGCGACCGATGGTATATACAACCTTCAGTTAGTTGACTATACGCCGGCAGCTGTCGTTTCCTTTTTTCATAATAATATGACGTTGTGCTAGGCTACGTTACGGTACATTACTCGTTACTGTTACGTTGCGTAAGTTTACGCATCATTTCGAAACGCGACGTATCGGGACGTAGCGGAACGGAACATAATGCCGTTGAGTTAGCCTATATCACGTTACATTAGCCGCTATATTATCGGTACGTCACGTAAGCTTATATTATGTTAGGTTACGCTACGTTACATTAGTCGTTGCGCTACCTTATGTTCCGTTGCGCTACGTTCCTGTACGTTGCGTTTCGACTTTATGGCTAAGACACGCTCCATAGATAAGAGGTCGATAACCCTATACCAGCCATCTATCTTGAACGGATTGCCACGAATAAGGGGTGGCGACAACACCAAGAGCACAACTCCAAAGGCCCGCTGCCACACACGGAACGCCCGAAATCATGTCATAAAACGGAGCAGAAACAGGAAACAAAACCAAAAATAGGTCAGAAAACAGAAAAACAGGCCAGGTACGGGTTTCCTCACCTTGGAAGGCTGTATGATGTCTCCCATTGACACAGTCTTCCAACGGTTTCCCTCCCACAGCACCTGAATTTATTTAACGATGACGCGAGCACACGTGCGTGAAGGAGGAACCGGCGAAGGGTGGGGTGGGGAGAGGTGAGGGGAGGAGGGGGGGGGGGGGGGTCGGATACCTCCGTCTCTCTGGGTAGAACCCTCTCTGACGCCTTTCCCTTGCCCGCTTGCTCCCTAGCTCGCCCTCCACCGTATAGACCCCCTGCCCTTCACCTCCCCCCGCGTCGTGTTTCCTTGTCCCGCACGAATAGCTCGCATGAATAGCTCGATTCCTCCCCCCCACTGATTGGCCTTCTCTAGTCCCCCCCTTCACACACACCCATACGGCGCACCACCTTCCTCAACCAACAGCTCAATTTCTTCGCTCCACTCATCTCTCTCACACACCCTCCCCCCTCCCTCCCTATTTATCATCCCCACTGCCCCCCTCCCCTCTTTGATCACCCCCGCAC
>JBBMKB010142164.1:0-18837 GCA_037833945.1 Alaria marginata
TCAGAAAAATCAACCCGGGTATCACACTTGTACTTCCCTTCCCCCTTGTGTTGAACGACGCTCCTCCTCAGAGGAAGCAGCAGCAGCAGTAGTAGCCTAGTGCAGTACACGAATCCATGTCCCAACGCTGATTGTGTTACTGAGTTTTGTTGTTGTGCTTCCAAGCTGTAACAGTACATTCAGCCACCGGCAACATTTACAGAGCAGTGCCTTCGAATCTCTCGAGCAAGGTACGTTTGAGCTGCAAGAGGAATGAACCCCATGGTAAGACACACTGTCAGGAATTGCAGCAAAAATGTCCTTTTCTAGCATTCCTGGTATACGAGCGCGACGGCGCGCGATCGACCGAGCGAGCTGGCGACAGCGCTCGATCGATGAACGCGCCCAAGGCCGCCGGTACCGAACGACCGGGTGACTATTGCACTGCTATACTTGCTGTAGTATGCCAGGTGTATAACACCATATATGGTATGTAGCGGTAGTATTGTTGTTGTCCCCGCGCTCTGCCCCGCGCTTTCGGTGCTCTCGCCGCGACGACCGCGGGCCGGCCGCGCGAGACGGCAGTTCCCCCCCGGTGCGCACCCCACGCCCCCAACCCACCGCGAAAGCGGGGGCCGAAACGTCTCTCGGTGGATAATCCGCTAGGCCACGCTAATCCAAGTAAGATCCGACGGTAACGACAGTCAACAACAGCATCAATAAGAGTAACAACACCCTTGCGTTTTATGTGTGCAGATATTAGACAATCCTATCTTTCGTTTTCATAGCAAAACACACAGCAGGTTGCCCAAGCTTATTCACGAAGTATAAGGGTCCCCTTCGTGGTATGGTTGACTTGGGATCCCCGGGGTGTCGCAAGATGAAAAGGGGACACAAAGGCGTTCGATAGACTAGGTGTACGCCAGGTATGACGATGTTATGTTTTATTTTGCATTGGACGTGAAAAGGTGATCGTGGTTGAACCCCCTGGTTAGCACGGCGTACATGCACACAAAAGCACCGTGGTTGTCATAAAGGCGCAACAACAACTTGAAGCGCGCCGGCTGCTGTTATACCGCTGCTGCTGTTAGTACCGCTTATACTGGAATTCTACCTGTGCACTGCTGTGTGTGGCTGCGCGGGTGCTTTTGAATTTCAGAGGAAGTATACGCTTGTGTGGGTTAAAATCGTCCAGGGCGTGTCCCTTATGATGGCACACACACGCACACACACAGAAGAGGCACCGCTCGTAGCTGTCACAAAGCAAAGACCTTGAGTGCGGCTGCTATTTCGCCGCGACTGCCAGAAAGTACAGATGCAGCAACAGACAGCAGACAGAGCGATTTTATCACAGGGGAAGTGTGGGTTTCGATGGTCCTATGCGGCTTGGCGAGGCGACACGCAGTCCCTTTGAAAAGAGCCAGCTTGCGCGACTTTGAACGCCCGGAGCACATGCCACGGAGACCAGCGGAGGCCCAAACGTGCGTCGTAGTGTGCGGACGGGGCTCCTGCGTGCCCCCCAGCCGGGAGCGCGATAGTTGACCTGCGGCCGCCGGAGCAGAGCATGCAAATGTGGAAAAACATGCAGTTTGTACTTCTACATATAACTGTATGCGCACCCGAGCATTTCGCAAATATTCTCACGGCTACTGTTACTACACACACCGCTGCAGATGCGCTCTAACATCGGTAATGGTGCCCGTTCTTGGCTTATGGCCTTTGAGTACATGGCACGATGCTTCAAAGGATATGCGCTTGCTCAGTTTGCTCCAGCGACTTTTTTCGCTTTAAACTGCGACACAGCTACGAGTGGTACGGTGTGGAAAAGTAACTAACGTATGCATGATATGAGTAAGTGTTGGCTGCAAGTACAATCAATCATGACTACCGCTCATTTTTTTGGCGGCAGGGGTGCTTGAATGGCAACCCCAAACCATACTGAGTGTCGTCCAGACCTTGCCCATTCCCTTTCAGACCATCTTGATCAATCTCTTTGCTAGCTACTGCGGGATCTCATTTATAGTGGCTCGTATTACGACACAAGCATTTTGGTGTCATCCTGATGTCCATGACAGTACATCTTCCTAAGTACTATCAATAGTCCGTTTTGACTTCATGA
The DNA here is from genome assembly GCA_037833945.1 of Alaria marginata. NCBI lineage: Eukaryota > Phaeophyceae > Laminariales > Alariaceae > Alaria > Alaria marginata. The sequence continues at coordinate 2,099 of JBBMKB010142164.1, forward strand.
TGACTTCCATGAATTCGTGATACGAGCTTCTACGATAGCCCTACATCTTGCTCACACACCCTTCATAATCCTTTGCCCGTCCAGGGTGTGTGCCGCGAAACGTGGTGCGGTGTCGTACATAGGTGACACCGGTGTCGTATACCAGGTATATGAAATCACAACACCGGCCTGAATACCCTGCGGGTTTACGTGGCAACACGTGTCTCCTCAACTATTGGCCCGTTTAGGCTTCGCCATAGCTTCAATGACAGCTCCACAATAGCTAACACCCCCCCCCGGCAGTCCCTTGCCCTTCTGGAACGTGTGCCGCGAACGTGGCGCGGTGTCGTATATAAGGAATTGCGACACCGGCGTCGTGTATAGCACTGCCGATACCGTACTGGATGGCCCCAACTGCTGTAGCGCTCGACACATGTATGTATCTCGAACTATTGTAATATAAAAGACAGGTCAAGGTGTGACATCGTCTGAATACCTGCTACCTTTTTGGCGGTACTCGTAATGTATCGATTTTCTTTGCGAATCTCGTCAAGATTGTGGTGTGGATGGTGCAGTTGAACTGGCAGGTTACCCGGTGTAGCCACGAATTGATTGTGCATGCACCCACGGGTGGAACAACAGAGAGCTGGAGTAAGCGTGTCGATTTACTGCACTTGTTTTGATGTCAAATGCTGTGCACGTACCTCAAAGACACGACGAGGGTCTCGTGGTTTTAGGGTGACGCGCTGTTTTCCCTAATTTTTAGTGTGTGTATCGTACCGCAGCAGCCGCAGCACTGCGCACCGGCGTGCGTTGTATTACCGGTATAATAGGTACCACTCTGGGCGTGAATATAAGGAACGTTTTATTCTACCATCAATATCCTAATGTGCCTTATATTTACGCCCAGATTGGTATAACACAACTGTAACATTTTCCCACCAGTGTACTGGTGCCTGCGGCAAGATACGGGCAGTATTCTGAAGCACTATCGACGGGAGTGTTTGCACGTTTTAAAGCCCGCCTTTGGGTTGAGTATCAGGCGGTCTGATACGCATCCGGGGCTCGAAAGCGCCCCGAGCTTGACGGACCGTCTTCTAAACCTAATGCAGCGAGTGATGCTCGAGGATGCAAAATACTATTGCCCGTACAGCCCACGCCGTCACGAATTAGTACGCCGTTTCTCGCTGTTGGCCAGTCGGCTAGGTATACACCTCTTCCTTCTCATCTACCACAGAACTCACGGCATGACGAACATTTCTTAGCAACCTACGGAGACAGCACAATGTACCACTGGACCAGAAACAAGAGGCATTATGAATCCCTCGATTCTCGTGTGACGCGACGCCGGCCACCGTAGAACTTGATTGGGAGAGGAATATTGTTGTGATATTCTCCCGCCGCCATCCTCAAGGCATACATTGTCAGCAGCATGGTTGCTGCACTCCACCCCTTTGGCACCCCATGCCTAGTGCGGCTTGGCAAAGTGCGAGTAATGACCAGCAGCTGGAATGTTCCTGCGAAATGTATTCTAGTTCGGGAAGTACCGTATCTGGTACGCTCCGCCTACCTCGCCATTAGAATGTGAACGAGCGGCTAATACTATATCTCCCAGCAACGGCACACGTTTTGACGAGCTTCCCCCCTCTCACCCCCCCCTTTGCCACTCTCCGCGGAACAGGTATACTGGTGTGTACTGGGCGGGCACGGTGAAGGGCACTGTCTGGACAGCCAAGATCCGTCGGCGGGCCGGTCGGGGCGAGGCAACCATTGGCTCCTATTCCTCAGAGAAGGTGCGGGGGAAAACCATAAGGATCATTTGTAGACTCAAACGGAACGGGATGTTTTCGCCGTCGGTCTTTGAGAGCAGGTGGTTGGCTACGAGTTCACGCCGCAATGTGTCATTTGCACAATGTGGAGTAGCCGCCAATGTTGACCGTCGGCGTTCTTTGACTGTTAGGGGGAAAATCCAACGAATTATCTGCGGTAGTGCGGCACCGCGTCCCGGTGTTGTTACCGGCCTGGCTGTTGCCGGCCAGGATGCATATTGTTTGTCGTGAGCGGGAATCATGCAATTGGGCGTTGTTCTGACTCGTCGGTTTATAGTACGCTGTTACCCTACTCACCGTCTTTGGCACTCACGGAGCAGAGCGCAGCCCACCGCGAGTCGCCCGCCAACCTTTCCTAATTCTTCTGCTGTGGGTCGCGTCGCAACCAACGCCTTTTTCTTTTCGCAGGAGGCAGCCGGGGCGTACGATGCCGAAGCCAAACGAGTCTTCGGTGACGCCCACCCTCCTCTCAACTTTCCGGTAAGCAAGCGCACAACGTGGCGGGTAAGCGTTCGGGCTGCAGTAGATTGTGCTTCACGATTTACCGTGGCGTGGCAACATGATTAACTAGCGGTCTTGACAGGTGCTTGCGCATGCTACGCCTAGTAAGGACGCATGCTGTGCCAAGGGTGCATCTGAATTTTCTGCGGTTCCTCGCATGAGGAGCTCCATCACCTCACACAAAAACACACTTGGAGAAAAAAGGGGACATGAAACCCTTTGAAACAAGCCCATGGTCTCGGTGTACACCAAATAATATTCTAAAGCACAAATGGATTCCAACGATATTGAGTAGCTCCTCGGTTGAGGACCCAAGTCAGTCAGACACGTTTTGGCCAAAAAAAGTGCTACCCCTATCGTAGCACGTGTCTCAGGTCTCCGGTTAAGACGTTGCTCAGGGGTGAAGCTGCGGCTTTGCACCTCCTCGCGACCGAGCCGAGGTTTACGGTTTCGTTCCGTGCCAGTGTGCTCGTTGTGCGGCCTACAATAGTATGCAGTTGAAGGGTCTTTGCGAAAGTTGACCCTTTTCTGGGTGCCGTCGATGTTGTCCTGCCGAAAATGCACGACAACGGTGGAAGCGTTTCTCCTATCGCTCCTTTTCGTTGACGCTGGTTCCTCGGTATCGATTTTTGGGTCGTGCCGTACGCAGGATGGAAATTGGGATGACGAACCTGACGAGCCTGAAGAATCCGAAGAACCCGAATCTGTAGAACCCGAACAGCGCGAGGAGCCCGAGCAACCAGAAGGCCCGGGTGTACCCGGACAACGAAAAACATCGGAAGAGCCCAAAAAGCGCGAAGAGCCTTCCGCGCCTGAACCACTCGCTGAGCTGGAGCAGCCCGAACAAGAGGAGAAGGCGGGTGAACCTACTCAGCAAGAAGAGCCAGCTGACCCCAAACAACCTGAAGAGCCTGACGAGCCCACACAGCCCGAAAAGCTTGATGCGCCCAAACGACCCGTAGAGCTTCATGGACCCGGGCAGCAAGAAGGGCCGGATGGGCCCGGCCAACACGAAGAGCCGAATGAGCCGAATGGGCCGGCGAAGTTGGCGGAGACGCGTCAAGATGCCGAGACCTCAATGGTGGTACACGTTGGCAGTGGTGACGGCGTTGGTGACGCAGGCTGGGTCAACATAAGCGACGTCGGGGGCCACGGTACGAGCACATCTGGCAGGTCCGAAAATTCTTTCGCCGGTGCTGGTAGTGGGAGCAGCGCTAGGTCAACGACGTTTGGGACGAGTAGCGGTGGCACTAGCAGCATGTACTCGGGCGGTATTGTCGACGGTGGCGGCGGTCACGGCAGCAGTTCACGCAAATCTGGCGTTGCAAATATCTTGTCAGGACCCGGCATGGGAACAGCGCAAAATTCGAGCTCAGGAGCGAGTAACGGCGTGACAGCAGAACGCTTGACAAGTACTGGTACCCCTGGCGTGAGCGGAACCTTGCCGACAGGCGCAAGTTCTGCAAGGCCGGGAATCGACGGCTTGAACACGAGCGGAGGTGGCGGTGGCGGGAGTCGCAGCGCAGCCGGTGAGACATCCGCTCCTCAGGTCCGGCCGCAGCTCTCTGTTGATATCCCGGCGGATCAAAATACCGGAGCGCAGATCCCGAAAAAACGGTCGCATAAGCGCAAGCCTAGAGTCGGCGACGGCGACAGGTCCTTACCCACTACTCCGACCGAAACTCCTACCGGGCGGAAACGAGTGAAGGCCAAGTGGCTCCAAGAGTACGAGTATGGCGACGACATGGAGCTGCATGTTACGGGAAAGACACCCAAGACGACACCTAAAGCGAAGAAGGGCGATAAGCGTCGCGGCAGTAACGAGTCGCGCGATGCCCCCGCTTCCACCGATGCTGCTGCTGGTGATGTCGACACCGCACCACAAGCGCACCCCGAACGGAAGAAAGGCGCGGAATCAGACGACCCGACCGGGGGGTCGCCGCGCTCCGCGGGCGTGGCTTCTAAGGACAAGAAGAAGGGGAAAGGAAAGGCGTCAGCTAAGAAGAAGACCCCGTGGGGAGGGAAGGACTGGGCTGGACATGCGTTGTCGAAATCGTCCCTGCTGCAGATCAAGGACACCGTGCGAATGTGGGCCATGTCAGAGGACGGGACCTTGGTTGGTGAAGATGGAAACCACTTTTTTTGCAGGTGAGAAACGAAAATTATCAAAGGCAGGATCGAGAGAGGGGAGATAAACGATCAAAGACCGGATCGAGAGAGAGAGGAGGTTTGTAGATAAGAGGTAGTTGCCCTGACCGACGCGGCACCGTGAATGTTTTGCCTGAATGGTTGCAGTCGACCGGCTCTTGGCTACGTGTGCGCGCTCTACCCTCTGTCGGCCATTGGCGATAATGTTCCCGATTTTCGTCTTCAGGTTCGCTTGCTCCTACTGTTCGAAGATGTCCACCATTCTCATTCAGCCTCCCGCCCCTCCCTTTCTTCCGAATTAGTTTTCTCGTGAATTGCTCACCTCTTACAGCATATGTGGCAAACACGGCGAGCTGACATGCTACCGCTACCGCCCAAGAGCTTTTCATGAACAATGCCGCGAAGTTTTCCGCCGGAATATTTATGTACCGCTCGCTATGCGCACGAACTTCGAAGATGTCCCCCATCCCTCCCAGCCTCACACCCCTTCCTTTCCCCCCGATTATGTTTCCTTCATGAAATTCTCGCCTTGGACAGCGTCTGTGGTGAACACGGCGAGCTGACATGCTGCGACTACTGCCCTCGAGTTTTCCACGAAGAGTGTCTCACTCTCGGCAGCGACAGCCAGCTTGCCGCGGAGCATCAAACTGCCGAAGACCCGTGGTACTGCCCCTCGTGCGTCGAAGCCGGACAAGTAAATCTTGTTGATGCGGTGAGACGGCGCAAATGGAGAGAAGGTTATACTTTGGCGACGACTCCATCACGCCCAGACTGTATGATGCGCTTTCACGAACCCTGTACCAACCCCCGCTATTACGGGGGAACGTAGTTAATAGGACCTACGGTAGACACAAAAACCTATATATTTATCTATTTTTAGTACCAACATTTGGTCCTATTAACTACGTTCCCCCGTAATAGCGGGAAGAGACGTCACCCATGCTGACCCTCAAGCACAGGTACACTTACGAGGAGGCAGTGCTGATCACGATGGACCAGCTGCCTCTACCTCCGAGGCGCGCAAGCGTCAACACTATGCTCGTCCAGGACATGTGTCTGAGCTTGCACACATGCTTTTGGTATCTCCCAGGGGTACCACACGCTGATATGTAGAAATGCAAAGTCGCCCAGGTGCACCGTGACGCTTCTGTAGTAGTCCAGTTGTGAACCGTTGGGGTGAAGGCTCATCCATTCCACCGAAGCAGCGGAAACGTACGTGCAGTGCTGTGGTAGGCAGCAAAGGAACGACTATTAATAGACGCCAGAAATATCGTTGGTCCGGCTGCGCCTTCACGCGCTAGAGCCATCAAGTTCGGCCCGGGGGAGGGTTGAGCTTCCCTACATAGCCAGACCTTGACTCTCCTCTAATGATGCGCTCCCCTCTCTTCTGGATGTGCCGTAAAACCGCCGCATCAAACTGATGAATGGCAACCCTTGACAAACAGAAAGTACCAGAGTGGACCCCGGAGCAACGCAGGCAGACCCCCAAGCCTGTGCCGACAAAAAAGGCTGAGAAGGCGCCCAGCAAGACAAGCGCACACTCGTCATCGAGCAAGACCAGTAAGGGTGGTCACCGGCCACCGGCATCTCCAAGTTCGCCATCGCCACGTCCCGAGGTGACCTCCGCCAAGAAGAATGCCCCGAAGCGCGCCGCGACGGTGCACACTGGCGCGGCGGCGTCGGCGGCCGCGGCGGTGGTGGAGGCGTCGCCCGCAACGGCGGCTGCCAACGTAAACGATGCTGCGGACCCACCGCTCCTCGTCTCCCGGGTGAATGTGTTCGCGCCGGAGCTAGACAACTCCCTGCTGCGGTCTCTCCTGTACGACGAGAAATACACGCACGTGCTCCCGAAGCCTGTACCCGCCAAAAAGCAGAGGGCGCCGCGCACAAGGGCGGGTCAGTCGAAGGTTGAAGCGCACGAGCGGGCCGTGGAAGAGAGAGTTTCGACAACGGCAACGCTTGAAGAAGGTCGAGCCGCGCTTGTCGATACCCGTACAGGGGTGCCGATGGCCGACTCGGAGCCATCTCTCGGTGCGCTGACTGCGCACCTGCCTCTTTCGTCTCAGGCTGGGAAGCGGCCGAGACACATTGCGCATAGCCAGGGGACAAGGCTCGGACCGCCGTTTGGGGGATCCACCGGTCCAACCGCAGTTCTGGACGGCTCGGCGGTAACATTCGGGGCTCGCGCCATGGGATCCTTTCGCTCCGGCCTGGCGGCGAATATGGTGGATGTGGGATTAGTGCCGGGGGATGTAGCTGCAAAGGCAGGGTATTCAGAGCTCGCCAAGGCAGAAGAGGCGCTTTTTGAGGCAGAAAGCTCTTCTCTTGCCGGCAGCAGCGCGGCGTCCGCGGCGAAAGGGAACCCCTTCGGTTCCGCGAAGACCGACTGGTGGTCGCGTGTGCCCACCGATGGTAAGGGCTACTCTGGGACGGGTCAGCACTCGCAGAGACGCGGTAGTGATGGCGTAGGTAGAGACTCGGGTTATGCTTACGGCGGAGCTGGCGGCAACGACGGAGCGCGAAGGGATGCTGGTAGGCCGGGACACGGCCCGCCCAGAACGAACGGCGCTCGCCAACCGGGCGCGAACGGGGCATCGCGCCCGGTTTCACACAGACCCAAAGGAAGGCAGATGGTGTACGCCGAGCGGGGAACTTCCGCAAGCGATGGGTTCCGCCGAACAAGCAGGGGCGACGGGTACGAGCGATCATCGTCTACAGGACGTGATGCGGGAACTGCTGGGGGTAGGGACGGTGGTGGCGAGCCTGCAGTGAACGGAAGGCCGTTCGACGACATGGACGTGGAGGAAGACATGAGAGACGACTCTCGAGGCGCTGAAAGGGGTCGAGCTGGCTCAAACAGCGGGCCTAATTACATGCGAAAGGTATCCTCGGCGAGCGCAGGTGGAGCCCGGCCGGTAGGAAGAGTCGGCCGCGATAAGGGCCCGGAGAAGAGCAAGGACACGCGCAAGGAAAACCGGCGCTGGAACCTCAAGCATATGAGAGCCACGCAAGACGAGGGAAAGATGGACGTGTGCATGTACTGCCGCTTGCACCCTGACGGCGGGCTGATGGTCTGCGCCAACCAGGAGCTGGCGAAATTCCACTCTTTCTGTTTTCCGTGCCTGGCGAAGAAGGAGGGCATCGAAAAGAACACCCTCACTGCGGGCAGTATTAAGGTAAAGGGTGTTGGGGATGCCGGCCGCGTGATTGACAGACCTACCTGGTACGAATAATCAATTCTCCCCACCGCGCGACTGCGCTGCATTGGATTCGAAATGTGATGTCTTCCACGCCATGTCCACGCCTCGCTCACAAAATGTAATGTGTTTCACGACCTGTTCAGGCCTCGCTCACCGTGCCGCCGCCCCTCCACCTCGCCCGTGAACCCTTGAACTCTCCTCGCCCACACTTTTTTTTTTTCCGTCAGTGGAACTGCCCGACGTGCCGAGAGCGCAAGGAGCGCCCTCAGCGCCGGTCTCAACCACCGTCGTCCCTGCGCGGGGCAGCGTGGGAAGGGGGGGGAGTTTTGACGAGTCCATGTGCCTTACCTCATGGGGCCGGTCACCAGATGTCTGGAGTGAATGGGCGTTTCAGGGAGCCTGATCGCGTTTTATCTGGCGGGGAGGGCAGAGGAATCAAACGGACGCTGTCTTCTAGTGAGGTAAACCAGTTGTTCAAGGTTTAGCGGAGGCGAATGTAGACATTGGCGATTTACGGCATACCCCCTCGCCGGCCGATGCCTTCTATAGATTCAGCTTGTGATGGTGTAACGCGTGTATACGAGGCAATGGTTCGTGGGACACTCCAGCGGGTGCGCAGAAACCACTAGTTTTCCCTCACTCGCAGCTCTTTGAAGTATGAGCCAACTCAGCGCTCTCATGTCCATAGCCGCACCGCGAGACTCGATTTTTTATGCTGAACGAAAGAACCTGGGTTGCTCGCATTTTGTTTTGCTTTATTTTGTGTCTACAGGTGTCGGCCGCAGTACGGGAAAAAGAAGGCCGATCGTCGCCGACATCCTTCGCTCCTGCGGTTCACCCTTCCTCCTCCTCGGGGGAAGGTGGCGGGGATGCCTACGCGTTCCGACGCGACGCGAGCCCTCGCGGGAGCGACGGAAGCGGCGGCGGAGGTGGGAGTGAAGGCGCCACCGCCGGTGACGGGTGGAGCGAGGAGGGCTCGGCTTCGCCAGGAACGCTGCCGCTCGAACGGAAGCGCTTGCTGCGTCTGGTGGCGACGCTGGCGCTCGACCGCCTGCAGGAGCTGGACCCGCTTGATCTGTTCAAGGATCCTGTACCGTCCGGGGTGGCGGGGTATGCGGAGGCGATTGAGTACCCGATCGACTTCTCCACCATCCGGCGGAGGTCGCAGTGGGGGCTGTATGCGTCTATCATGGACCTCGCCTTGGACGTGGAGCTGCTGTGCGCGAATGCGAGGGCGTTCAACGGCCCAGGAACTGTGTATCACACAGCGGCCATGTACGTGGTGTGCTGTATATAGCGCGGAATCCTTGTTCAGTATCTACTTGTTGTAGTGAACCTTCTGCCAAAATTATGCCACACTGAATGCAAGTACTGTGTCCCCAAATTCGTGCGTGCGGTACTAAATGGGTCTTCCGTTACAAGAGGCGGTTGAAGGCACGAACTCAAACAACAAATCGGTGGGGAGATATCATAGTGTGACGGGGGACCCTTTCATGTGGAATATTTTCGGCCTTAATATATTACACGTTTACGAGGTCAGGTCAATCCCATCAAACATGGAACTGGCGTCTTGACGACAACCGGCCAACTGCAGCAAGCGACGCGTTTGACAGCAGCTCTCACCAATTCTCCCCCGTATTCTCACCAATTATCCCCCGTACCCCCCAACCCCGCCCCCACCTTCGCCTCCGGCGCTATCAACGGCTTCACACAATCGCTTGGTATGCAGTTCCGTCCTCGAGGGAGCGAAGCGGCTCTGGCCCAAGGCGACAGGCCTTCTCGACAGCCTCAGATCCGCCGAAACCACGGCCGCGCGGCACCGTCTCCGGGGCCCCGCCGCCTCCTCGGACGCCTGGCCCCTTGACGGACACTTTGCGGGTTTCGAGGTTACACCGGCCAACGAGAGCGCGTACTACATGCACATCGCGATAAGGCGCGCGGCCGCCGCTCACCGCGCTCGCGAGGAGGAGGAGGCGAAACAGGAGAAAGAGGGGGTCTATTCCGGAACCGCGGGACACGGTAACGGCAGGGGTGTTGAGGGCGGGAGGGTTGGTGATGACGTGAAGAAGGCTCGTGTGAAGGTTGCGGTGGAGGCGGCTGTGTTCGCGGCTTCGAGCGCCGCGTTCTTGTACACCCACGGGCAGATGTGCGACGAGGAGAGCTTGCTGAGGGACTCGTTGTCGGCGTTCAAGGCGGATGGCGTCGAGAAGTCGCAAAGGTAGGGTAGGGGTAATTATTTCCATTGATCGTTATTTAAAATGACTGTGTCATTGATTCGGTTGAGTGGTTGGGTTTTAGTCCTGCACAGGCAGTTGGTTGGCTGTGATTACCGGTGTGTGTGAAAATAGCACACTTCTGACGTCTTGCCCTTCGACGGGGCTCCGTAATATCGTTGGATTCGCCCCATTAAAAAAACCTTCGCTTGTGTCGAAAGGTTTTGCTGAAATCGGGGGACAACCCCCGCCTCCGTTGTATCTTCTCGGCATTTTGTTCGTCTTCGTCAATTGTTGACGAAGAATGATCCATGCCGCTGTTTTGATAAGACGTCGCCAGTACAGTATAAATCACAAAAATGCAGTATTAATCAAAACTTAAAAATAACCGCCTCGTACTCCCGCACCTCCACCTAACTGTCGCATCCCACCCGATCTACCGCCCTTTCTCCTCCCTCAGGAGGGCGGCCGACTGCGCCAAGTGTGAGCCCATCGACCGCGCCGCCTTGCTTGCCCGCGAAAAGCGTGCCCGCCCACTCCCAACGCCGGTGGCTCGGCGGAAAGCTGCGCCGGACGGGGAGTTCCTTGCGCTTGACCCCGCGAGCGAACGCCCAGTGCCCATGGGCCCCAACCCAAAGCTGGAGGAGGAAATTTTGGAGTCCACAGCGGTGGCTGTGGCACCCGAGTGGAGGGTGCTGCAGGCGGCCCACGGGGCGAAGCAGCGGAGCGGCGAGGAGTCGGCGCGGCACATGCGCACCTTCCGCAAGTTTTTCAAGGAGGTGGACGCGCGATCGAAGACGCGCCTCAGCGTGGAGAAGTCTCCTGTGCAGGTGAGAGGAAAGATGAGCGCACGCGGCGGGGGGTATCATAGCGAGAGGAAGCGCAGGAAGCGTTTTTCGTGACATACTCTTGCCCTGTCTGGAGTCTGGCGCTCGTACTGTTTGTTTTGCGGGTGCTCACACTGTCTGCTTGCGTGCACTCGTACTAGTCTGTTTGTTCGTGCTCGTAGTTGTCTCTTTGTGTAAACTCGTGCTACTGTAGGTCTGCTTGCGTGTACTAACGGCGGTGATGTGAAGTGCAACGTCTTACACATACCGCTCGCTCTCCCCGCGTTTTGCGGCGGTTTTTCTTACCGCTCGATTTTTACTCTGGCAGGGCCTTGGCGTCTTCACGACCCAAGCAATTCGTGCGCACGAGCTGGTCGCGGAGTACACGGGAGAGCGTCTGAAGCTGGACGAAGCGCAGAAGCGAGCCGCGAAGTACCGCGAGACTAATGTCATGGTAAGGGCGGGGAAAAGAGAGTTAGTTGCAGATATTTTGTCTCGTAGTATGGTTTCCGTACGAACGTTGCCTTTTGTCTCGTAGTATGGTTTCCGCACGAACGTTGCCTTTTGTTTTATCTCACTTGTACTGTCCACGTTCTGGACAAGCCGTGGTTACAGGTATGGTCATTTTCCCTCCCCGGTTCGTGCCTCCATTTTTCATCGCGCAGAAGGTTCAGCATTCCCAGTACTCGTCGATTTTCATCGAGTTTTGCGTTGGCTGCCTGCGACCATATGAAGCGTTATTTTTGGTGATTAGGAGCGGTACTCATGTTTTTCTGTTGGCCGTTTTCGATGCGTTCTCGTTATGCGGCTTGAGACGCGCTTTGCGCCCCTTTTCTAAACGTTGGAATGTTACATGCTCGTGCCCTGACAGCGTTTCGCCCACAGAGAATGAGGGCCGAGAAGTGTCCGATAAATCGCGCTAGGGTTAGGATTGACATCACGCCAAAGGAGAACAGGCCTATTATGATGCCGGCCCTACCGCGGGGTTTTTCCGCCGAAAGTTGATTGACCCTTTTCCAACTCCGAACCATATTCTCTTCTAATTCCAAGTGTGTTGTCCCCATACCGGGAGTGCAGTGCTACAAGGGTTTACACACACACTCGGTTTGCTACGCCGCAGCAACCCGATCTATATGTGGTACTGGCCGGTTGTTTTCCGCGGGTAAGGCGGATGTTGGTGTCGGTTTGGATCTTCAAAACTACTTATGTTTCAAAGATGAGTTTCGACCAACTTTTTTTATAATATATGACGATTCCCTGTTAGTTTTTCCTACAGACTCATTTCCTCTTCCTTTCCGCCCTCCCCCGCCGCCCCTTAGGATTATGTGGTGCGCCTCGACGAACAGACTTTCATTGACGGGACGAAGAAGGGGAACGTTTCGCGTTTCTTCAACCATTCGTGTGCTCCCAACTGCTACGCCAAAACGGTAAGAGACAGCATACGAGAGCGCAGCGTGTGAGCAGCACGTAGATGGATTCGTGTACGTATATACGTATTTTGTGCCCCCAACTACTATATTCGTGAAAACGGTAAAGAGACAGTAAAAAATACATGAGAGCGCAGCATCTGGGCAGCAGGAAGACGGAACGATTCGTGTCCTGTACGTAATATCTCGCTCGGGCCGTGCGCGCGAACCGCAACGTGCCGCCTCCTTGTGATTTCTAATTTTTTAGAGAAATGGCCTTCAGGTGCTGAGCACTACCGGGTAATTACACATGTTTTTACGTGTGGAAGCTCGTGGAAGCATGTACGTGAATTCTGCTTCCATGGAAGTAATTTCTACTTGCATGGAAATAACTTCTACTTGCACGGAAGTAAACACGTAGAATTTTACTTCCATGGAAGTAGTTTCTACGTGCATGGAAGTGAATTTTACTTCCATGGAAGTAAATTCTACTTCCATGTAAAGGGAAATCGGGCATCGGGAAATCGGTGTACCTATAAATACTTGGGCATGTACTAAAAATGTGCGCAATCTGTACACTCGACATGTATCCCTGCGTTCGCTTGTGACAGGTGGCCGCCGGCAAGGAGCAGGCGCTCGACAAGCGCGTGTGCTTCTTCTCGCTCAGGGAAATCAAACCGGGAGAGGAGATCTCCTACGCCTATCCCGCCCCGCACAAAATTGGCCTGGGAGCAGTCGTCGCGGTAGACTGCGCTTGCCGAGCACCGGGCTGCCGTGGGCGCATGAGCACCCGCGAGCAGCTCTGAATGTGCGAGAAAGAAAGCACACCCCGTGCTTTTTGACCCCAAAGGCAGAGAGGCGCAGATAACAAAACAGGATGAGGGTTTGTTTTTTTTGTTCTACCAGCTCGGCGTTTACGAGAGGGCACAACCAGTGCATTTGGTCTCATTAGGAAGGGGAGCAGATGACAAAACCGGATGTTTTTTTTTGTGTGCGAGCAGCTCTGAAGGCGCGAGATTGCGCAGCCCGTGCTTTTCGATCCCATAGGCAGGGGAGCAGATAGCAAGGCCGAATTGGGGTGGGTTGGTTTTTTCTTAACGGGTGCTGCTTGCACCTTGTCATTGACGTCTCTGTTGATGGTTCAGTGCGCGCGGGGACACTCTACCACATGGACACCCGCGAGCAAGCTCTGAATTTGCGAGAAGGCACCGCTCGTGCTTTTTGATCCCATACGCAGGGGAGCAGTTAAATATGACCGGATGGGGGTTTGTTTTTTTGTGAAAGGGCTGCGTACACCTTGTCGTCGACGTCTTGTGGATGCTTTTGTACGCACGGAATGCTCTGGTGTTGTGGTATGGGGGGTATCGCGAACTGCGAAGGTTGCGCGATCGTGGGAAGTGGACGTGTTTGGCCTGGGCGCGTCTTTTAGAGCTGAAAAAAGGTATCCCGCTCAAATTCCAAGTAGCTTATCACCGAAAACGAGGGCACAGTTCTAAAAATGGGTTACAGTATACCAGGTAGCCATTTTGGGACCCAGGTACAGAGGTCTAAAAAGCGACAATTCCGGTCTTGCTCGTAACCCTTGTAACTACTGCTGCCTGCGCCCACGTTTTTTGTGACGAAGTACTTGGAGTTAGTGTGGGATTTCTTTATTTTCCAGTAGGATAAGTAAGGGTTGATTGACCTTCTGTCGTAGGAAGAGCAAAAGTAGCAGCAGCACACGTATCGTCATGCCGCCCGCGTGTTACGCACATCTCCTTCTGTTGCGCTTAGGACACACCCCCTGCCTCAGCGGCCTGGGCTGTTGCTTCATTCTACGATAGACCGCCCCCAAAATTTCTTGAACGAAATCGCCGGTTTTGAAACCAGCTCCACACCCTATCTCCTAAAATACGGTGCCCCTTGCCAGCCCGACGTCATCGTTCGATAGTCCTTTCCAAAACAAGAAAATACACGAAGATGGTTGTTTCATGGCATCCTTCCTCGTGTCGGGCAGCCATTAAACGTTCCTTAAATAAATCGCTGGTTTTGTGGGGGGTCTATCGTAGAACGAGTCCGGTGCGCTCGATCCTGTGATCGCCAGTTTTTTTCGACAAGTTCTCCCTCTGAAGTCCCAGAGGGGGGGGTGCGGATGAGCGTGTTTCGAAACGACGAGATATTGGGTGGAAAATGGTGGAGGCGTTATCTACTTCCTCAGCTTTCTTGTTTTTTTCTCTGTGGGCCACTGCTTTAGTTAGGTAGAACGGCGCCGCCCAGGTGTTGCTCGGGGGTGCATGGAAGGTTGTGGTGTACACACAACCTATATTCGTATGAATGTAGCAGGGGCGCCACTAGTGTAGTAGTTTGGCGGGTATGCATGGACCGTTGTGTTCGCACAACCTCTACATGAAATGTAGCAGGCGTTGTACTACTACTACTGTAGTTTGGCAGGTAACCTCAGTAGATATATATAGGTTTTCATGTTGCGTGTTGTGCCTGGGCGCTGCTATTACTGTAGTTTGCCGGGGAGCGTCAGTATATAGATAGGTTTTGCATGTTGTTTGTTGTGCTAGTTACGAGGAGTTGATTTGTACCGAATGCGTGCGGTCTTATTGCTTGCGGTGGTTACTTTTTAGTCAGCGACACGAGGCGTCGTAGGCATATACGTGTGATAGTTTCACTAGGATAATTTTTGATTATATGATTGCATATGCACGCTACTGTTCTGCCGGTAGCATTTTTGCGGGCTTGGATCGCACGCCGTAGGATAGGAAATGGAACACTAACTAACAGCAGGGGAGTATATATATGGGTTATTCGCATGTATATTGCGTGTTTGGTCCCGTATGACAGTGTCTTACTTTTATTACTATAAAAAAAGCCTTATCGCAAGCGCTGCCCATGCAGCGCAAACGTCGGTGACAGGGCGTTCATGATCTACGGTAGGCCGAGGTTCTTTCCGATGGGTGTTTTTTGTCTTTGTTTGGGGTAATAGGCTGATGTAGCATCGTGTTTTCTTTCGTCTTGGGGGTTTTGTCGTTGTTTGGGGTAATAGCGTAGCTTCGTTTTTCGTCTCGTTTCTTTTGTCTTCTCTTGTTGTTGTTGCTGTTGAAGCTGTTGATCCTTTTCTTCTTCTTGATGTCATGGATGTATGGTTCACCGGAAGCTGCGCCTCTTCCTGCAAGAGAGAGCAGAACACATAAATAATCGGAAACCCCCGAAAATTTGGGGAATTAATGCCTTCGAGAAAAGTGCGGCCGAGAATATGTAGTCGAGAAAAGTGGAGGTTCCGTACTTACTTGGAGTTTTGTTTTGTTTTGTTGTTGTAGGTGGTTTAGGTGGAGTGAAGAAGGGAGGGGGAGGAGGGGCGAAGACAACGTCTGAAGACACGCCAAATATATATTGAAAATACCGGATACCATCATCCGAAATGACTCCACACTGTACTGCTGTCTACCGACTCATCGATAATCGAAACACCGTTGGTACTACTACTGCCGACAACCTAAAACAATCAAAACCACTACAAAATAATGCGTGCACTAGACTGCTGAAAACTAGGAGAGCCGCGTGCTCTAGACAGCTGAGTACCGGGACACTCACTTGGTGTTTTCTAGAGTATACTGTAGTAGGTGTTGTCTATACCCAACCAACAGTAGAAGGGCATGCAGCTCTTGTCATGCGTCGCTTGAATGTAGTTATGTTAATAGTTCTTCCCCAGTGTCACCTGGGGTCTCTGCGACAGAAAATCATTTTTGTGCGGTGAGTTGGGTGAGTGCCGAAGTGTGCTGAGTGGTGGGGTACAGGGGGCGACGGAAACACCAAGTGACCGTGTGTGGCCTCGGATCACACCAACAAGGTCCCGCCGCATATCTACGGGTGACCACTTTAGGACTCAAAGAACTCAAATCCTGGAACAGCCACATACTCTATCAGGTCCGCAAGGACCTGATAGAGACCTATCTTCATATATATAGCTAGCTACGAACACCACTCCATAACATGAGGGTGGATGTCCTCGGTCCACAGAACCGCCACTCACTCACTCACTCTACATGGATGGATGGATCTGAACAAAACATGAGTTTCGACCAATACAGCTGAGGCTGGCTGGTTGGCTGGCTGAGGCGTCTTTTTATCTCGTTGAATCAAAAACGTACACTACTACCGGCCCTCTCATAAGAAAGCGCCCCACAAGAAATTCAGCCTAAAAATGACGGGGAGATCTAGAAAGTTGAAGGCTGTTATACTGAAGTTAGTGTGGGAAACGCCCTTTGTCAAATAAGAAACCCAGCCTGAAACCACATCCTGGTTTCTTATCAGAGGGCCGGTACTGTATGATAGGACAAATGAGCGAAGTTTGTGGCGCGTGGAAGACATATAAAAAACTCCCGTAGAGCTCTATTAATAGAGGCAAATTAGGACGGACTTAGTGCAATGAATGGGCCTACAGGTGAGGTGTGCCTGTGTGCAACTATTATCATGGGCTGTGGCGGCTGTGGCGGTAATAAAAAGAAAAAATGCGCGTACAGGTGAGCTGTGTGCGTGTGTGAAGCCGCCCCCCCAGGATCTTAGTAGGGTGCAGCTCACCCTTCATGCGACCCGCCGAACACCTTACGGCGCTTCGCGCTTGGTGCACGCGATGTCTGCCTGGTCG
>JBBMKB010142275.1:0-18836 GCA_037833945.1 Alaria marginata
CCAAGGTATGTATACTGGTCTACGATCGGTAATTCATCTTCTCCCCACTTCCATTTGAATGCTACTGGGTTCTCCTTATCTTCGTTACATACAACAGCGGAGGGGGGGGGGGGGGAGTGGGACGGGAGGGATGGTGTTCAATTATACCTGTGGTAGCATAGCTGTCTCTAGGAACTCACGCTGCACGATAATTGTAACTGCCGTCAACTTGTGAGCGTTGGTGGTTGGCGGCGGCGGTCGTATAATCCGGCTTCAGAGACATCGAAAGGGGTCCCTATGTTTTGGGCGCGCGGTGTACATTAGAAACCCGCATTCGATCCAAGACAAGAAACAAAAACGTTCAATAACTTGTCCTCGAAACGCGGATATTATAGAGCAGTTACAAAGGGGTCGGCGCTAGGGGGGGGATGGGAGCGCATACAGGGAGGAGATTAATTGAGGACGGAAACCCTGCATTATATTATACGATGTTGAAACGGGGCTTCGGCGCGCCGACTTTGACCAGCTGTGAAATACGTGGGGGAGACTGAGGTGCCTTTGCCAGGAGTGACGCACTTAAGATACCAGATAAGGCGGATAGCGCAACAAAAATAAGTGTAACCTACCAGAAAAGTACCAAAAATAGAAATATAGGATCTCCCACGTTTTTTTCAAGTAGGCTTTTTCGTACGAGTACTGGCGAGACTTGCATGCGGAAACCCCTACAGGAGCAGGCGTTGATTTTGACACGCGTGGATGGTACTACCGTGGTGGTATCGACGATTTCTACACGCACTGCCTCCTTATTGTGTATTCCCGTTTTTGCCGCACAGCAGTTACAGCAGTACAGATAGTATTTTATAAAAAATGTTTCATAAAAAATATTTCAAATACGTCAGCTGTGAGTTCGATCAAATTAATAGTCGATACTCATCTTTGCAAGCTGAGTGATACTCCGGCCGCGTTTTTTCAGAATGTTTTCCTCTTTCAAGGTATAGGTCAATGACTCCCCCGGATGCTGCCAGGGTGAGTATTGTACGAGTACACAGAGCTAGTCTCTTTCTCTAGGATGAGGCATCGGCACGGACACTGGGTGTGCTGGATGTCGATAGGTGGAAATAACAGCAGTAAAATGTGAAAGAATACACACACGCATCGTATTAATAGTCGTAAGTAAAACTTGGAAGGCATGCTACGGTAGAGGGGGTACCTTATTCTGTTTTGTATCTAACATGAGGAGTCATGTACCTCGCCCATAAGCCGAGTTTTGTTTGAGACCAGTTGTTTGCGTACTCCGCAAACTACGACAAAAATGGAAAAACGCAATCGAGATTGCAAACATTTTCGGTGGTTCCTGAGTTGAGGCGGGATCCTCCCCGTCGGTCAGAAAATAAACGGCCCCAAAAGTACCCCCCCCCCTATCCCCTACTTGGTGCACGCGATGCCTGCCTGGTCGGTGAAAACCCGACATGCTCCGTCGCGGCATTGTAGGGATGCGAAGGTCTATGGTCTTACGACCACGGCCATGCATGAAATGAGTACACCCCCTATCCCCTACCGCAGCATGCCTCTTTGGAGAAGAAGTACGGTACGAGGACGAGGGCGAGTAGACCCAATCCAGCCAAGAGGGGCGCTTGGGTCCTCGACCATGCGAGCACCAAGGAGGCGATCCTTGCACTACTGGGTGTGCGACCAGTCACCAGCAGCAATCGTGTCATTAGATGGGTATCATACATACACCCCTCGTAGGTGCAATATTAGCCGCTCTCTCATGAGAAAGCCCCACTAGAAATTCAGCCTAAAAATTGCCCGGGAATAAGAAATTCGATTGATGTTATACCGAAGTTAGTGGGGGATACACCCTTTCTCAGATAAGAAATCTAGCCTAAAATTTGCCAGTTTCCTATCAGAGGGCCGGTACTGCTGCTGTTATATGATCAGTCATCGTTGATGCGATTCCGTCACGTTCATTTATTTATTTCACCTTTTAACCTGTACCTGGTATATAATAAATCGACCCTGGCTGGAGATCACACTCGTGCTGGTTTGATACCTGGTATGATACAGCTGTACTGCTGTGCGTCCCCCCGACTACGGTAGCAAGCAGTACTACCGCTGCGACTGTACGTACGTACCTGGTATCATACTGCTGCTGCTGCTGCTGTGGTTTCTCGTCAAAACCCCAAAGGCATCCGGCAATGCGGCAAACAAGAGACTCTCAGCGAACATCTTGGCAAGGAAAGCAGCCATCGCATGCCGACTCCGAAAGGTAAAACATCGCGTGTAGTATGTATCATATCATGCATGAAGATGTGCATCGTAATGCAAAAGAGATACCAGGTAGCCAGAAGGATACAAGACCACAAGGCCACAAGGTGCTTCGTCCCTCTCGACAGGATGGGGCAGCCTGTCAGGGGGGGGGGGTTCAGCTTTTAGGTCAAGGATGGGTTTTCCCGTTTTTTACCCTAGATGTTTTCTTACAAATTTGCAGGTCAAAGGTAGGTTTTTTAAGACTACCTGGTATATTCTAGATGTTTTATTATATTCTAGATGTTTTATTACTCTCCGTGCATTGGCGGCTCCGGATCAAAGATGCCAGCGGAGACATGCCAGGCAAGGGAAAACACGCGCTCTCAAGGGC
Organism: Alaria marginata; assembly: GCA_037833945.1. NCBI lineage: Eukaryota > Phaeophyceae > Laminariales > Alariaceae > Alaria > Alaria marginata. Next base: position 2,621 of record JBBMKB010142275.1, read on the forward strand.
GTAGGGTCGAGTGCTCAACACTACAACCTACGGTGGCATTTTAGTGTTAGTCAAGGCAGAGTTGTTGTTCGTCAAGGAGTGAAAATGCTGTACCATCTTTGCTTAGGGTAGGGATGGAGGCAAAGGCAGGCAAAGGAGGCAACCCGAAAACCAAGCAGATTCTCACCTTTAGCTCTTCCATCTCGCCCTTATCCCTGCCGCTAGAAACTTGATTCAGCTGTACCTCCGACATGGTGAGCGCTACCTTCGCCTGCTAAGCGTTCGGATGCCCTCCTGGCTCTGGCTTCCCTTTCTTGCACGCTGTGCAGTCTGACTTGTGATGAATATCATTTTCGTACGCTGAGACTGAGGGAGTTGTAACGAATTGAAAGGCGGTACTGGTTCGGGTGAAATTTAGAATTTCCCCGCATCGACCAGCGATCTGGATCCAGATGCAGTCGCTGATCTGCAGTGCACAGTGCACACACTACTGCTGTACTATGTTACCGACAGAGTCACAGAAGGCAGTCACTTCCCCTATACCTTCCCTGCTCGTGAGGGCGAGCGGTACCACTTCAGTACGAGTACGTATAAAATCGGATGCAGAAGCGCAACAACAGCAGCTGTGACTGTGCACCCGGGCGCACCCGTTATGACGGTAGAAGATGGATTTCTAATTTTTCTTTTTTACCGTCTGAGCTCATGGCCCATGGCCCCACTCTTCGTGGCAGCGGCAGACTACTGGGAATTTCGGGATTTCCTATCGCTGCATGTGGCCCGACGTCCGACGGCGTGGTTGGCGCTACGTGAATGTGCGGACGGTCGGCTGTAAAACCTTCAGTTATAAATACCAGGTACCTGGTATCTTGCTGGCATGCTTATTTTCAGGGATACTTGGTCGCAAAGAGAGAGGTAGTTGGTTCAGGTACTTGGTCGGACCATGATTGATGCGTCCGCGAGATGCCTGGAGATGCGTCGGAGTCACCACCGAGGACCTCATGATCATTGCCGGTTGCTCAACGGGTTGCTGGCAAACATGTCAGCAGACGGCAGGTCACACCACCGAAGACCTCACGATCGTTGCCGGTTGCTCGACGGGTTGCTGCAAACATGTCAGCAGACTTCAGGTTTAGGCCTGTGACGAACGGTGGTCTAGATTTGATACACTAGTTTTAGAATGGGGGCGAAGGGGGCAGGTGTGACTCACGCCGCCCAAACCTGCCGTCTCCGTACTGTTGTACCTCTTCCGTTGCTGCTGCTAGTCTGCTAACACGTATATGTATGTAGGTACCGGTAGTCGGTGTGTCGGTGTACATACGTTTAGCGGAACCGAAAAAATGTATTCCGCAGCAGTTTCAACGCCAAAACCCCCACACGATCACACGCCCACCGTCACACCACTACCACTTCCACCCTCTTTTCCTCTACCCCGAGCCTCATCATACCATCTTCAGCCAAACAGCGCGAATTGACTCTCCTTTCGCACTCCTTTCACACTCCGTTAGCACATCAATGCGTTGCGGAGCTGCCTTCAACAAGGACATGTTATGCATTGCGCATCATCGCGGACCAGGGCTTGATCGGTGTCAAACGAATACATAATCAAGGGTCACATACTATCAGAGCACGGTGCCATCGTTTCGTCAAGGCTGGTGTATCGTCGCCAATCTTGGAGGACCTACTGCAATACCGCCGAATACTTGGCTTATATCGGTCGACCACAACAGAGCTCGCTCTGTCGACGTTACCCGTAATGCAACGCGTGACAGCAGTCGGGTTCGTCGCCTTCTGCCTTGCAATCCGCGAGTGAGTATGCTGTGAGTGACGTCGGAAGAGCGAGCACTGTTGTCGATCGTTATAAGCCAGATATTCGACGGCATTATTACTGTAGGTCCTCCAGGATTGGCAACGATGCACCAGCCTAGACGAAAATGGTACTGTGTTCTGTTCTTCTTATGTGATCCTTGATTATGTACCCGTTTGATACAGCGATCAAGCCTTGGTCCGCGATTAATGCGCAATAAACAACACATGCTTGTTGAAGGCAGCTCCGCAACGCACCGATGTGCGAAAAAAGTAGGAGTGCGAAAGGAGAGGAGAGTTAGTCCGCGTTGTTTAGGCTCGGGGTAGAGGAGAAGGTGGGAAGTGGTGACTATGAGTGTGTGACCGTGTGGGAATTTTGGCCTAGGAACTGCTGTGAAACAGTATTTTTTTATTGCGACGCACTGAGGCATAGACCATGGTTGGTTAATCTCGTCACTATTCATAGCAAGCAACGATATTAAGGTCCTTGGTTTTGACTCCGACGCATCTTCACGCGTTGCGGGCGCATCATGGAGACATCGGGGTGGGTCTTTGACGTTGCACGATGCATCTTCAAGCAACACGAAGTGCCTTCGGATCAAGTGCTGAATAGAGTTACGGGGGTTCCGGCCGTATGTTTTAGGAGGTCGCGTGTCAAAAACGACTTTCACATATGTTGACCAACAAAGAGCGCGGAGGGTGTCACGAGCGACCAGCGCTGGGAGAGGGTCCGTAGCACGAATCGGGGGCGGGTCCTTCGCTGAAGGGGCGGCGGACCGCTTCCAACCGCTGATCGGTCGGAGGGCGGCAACGGAGAGAGTGAACCTCGCCGGGGAGGAGGGAGGGGGGGTGAAGGACGGAGCGCAGCGGACCCAGCCGGTTCGCGGACTGGGGGAGCGAGGCTGTTAGGAAGAGCGGAGAGCGTTAGAGGCGGCCGTGCAAGTGGACTCGGGGTTTTCACGGTCGGCCCGCGCGTATGGGAAGAGAGGGCACGCGAGGCGCAGACCTGCACAGGCAGGGGATTTGGTACGATGGGACTATAATAGCCTGGGGGTGGGACAGCCACTAGACACCGTTTATCAGGGAGGATTTCCAACAGTGCTTCGCAACTAGGAAGAGAAGCATAGCCGCAGCTGGTTAGTGCGCACGCCTGCATATTCACGCGCCAGGCATTCGGTATCACGCCTTGGGAAAGCACAGGCAAAACCGGAACTTGATGACGCCGCACTCGCTCCTGTGGACGACCAAGCTGTGGCATACCCTGCCGGCCCTGCTGCACTCGCCGGACGGCCGCGTCAACTGGTGACAGAGGTTCGTGTCAGTAGAGATCGGCGACATAATCCTCTTGCTCCCGTGGCTGATTACGTACACCAGGCGAGGGTACACAAGGCCGAGGAATGTCGCCCACGGAGCTTCGGCGGAGGCTAAGCACGAGCATGCACCGGGGGCGTGTCGCCACGCGGACGGGGATAAAGTCGCTGTACGCCCCTCCTGGCAGAACCGCACTCAGCTTGTAACGAGGAGACAGGAGCTACCCTGGCGGCCAAAATATATCCCGAAGACCACGCCGCCGTCTTCGCGGCGGCGGTGCTGGCAGTGCTGGAGAGTACTGCCGAGGAAGATGAAGGAAGCACGTGCTCTCCCGTGGCGTCCGGACAACCGAGCACGCCTCCGAGGGGCCCTTCGACATTGTCAGCTCCCGCAGCGCTTTGTCGAGCCCCTGAAACGATGATCGACGCGTCGCGCACTCATAGTCCATCATCCACACCAACACCGGGCGAGAGGAGTTTGGCAAGAGCATGGCAGAATTCTGGCGGAGAATCATCGACAAACCTAAAGAGTTATCGCCAGAGTATCGGAAAATCTTCTTACAAGTCTAGTCTCACCGCGTTGGGTACAAAATGCCGACCGGTCTGCGTTGGCGTTGGCTGTGGAGGCGGCTCATTATCGCAGGAGCAATTCGGCAGTGGTGACCGCGCCCGGAGGAAGTCAACCGCGAGGTGAAGCAATTTGGGATAGCTCGGCTCGGAGGACTCAGCCGAGCGCGCGGGGTTTAGGGCACACGCGGTACACCAGAAGGTGCAACCGGTGCATTCTCACGGACTGCTCCAACGCGCGAAACACAATAAACAGGATGGCTGTGCTTGCGGAGGTGACCACCTGCTGCCCGCCGGGGCTCGCGCCGTTGGTGGCCAAGCGCTATGACGAGAGATCCGCTGATGTACTGTTTCGGATGGACCCGGGGGAGCATCGGACTATCGCTTTCTCGAAGAGGACCCTATCGAACGGGTTATGTTTTGCTTAGTATTGTTGCGCCCAGGGCTGGAGCATTTTCGCGCGGAGTTCGAGAGGGAAGGAGCTGAATCCTTCCCCGACATGGACGAAATTACTATCGGCCTCAAGGGGGCCACGGCAAGCATGGTCAGGGCCATACTCTTCTTCGGCTCGAACTCGACGGAATCAGTATTGCTGTCAACCCCGCTAAGACCGTGGCGTTGCCTCCGAAAGGACAAGTTTCGACGGTGCAAGAGTTCTCGCTCCCAGCAAGTATCGACGTCCGAATTGCGGAAGAGGGGGGGGTGACGGTGATGGGCCTCCCTATCGGTGGTCTGAAGAGTACGCCGTAAAGCACTTGGTGGGGGCGGTACGGGATTGAGATGCGGATTTATTTGCGCGTTGCGTGGTAGACATGCCAGACACGCGATCGGTTGCCCTCGTCGCCACCTGATCCCTCGGATAGAGAACTAGCTACGTCGAGCGAGTTACGGACACCGGTACGCTCCGTGAAGCATTCCGGGGGGCTGACACCGTGGTGCAGTGGGTCTATGAGCACACGGTCGAACTACCCGAAGCCGCAGAGGCACAACTGTTCTTCGAGAAGGAATACACGAACGACCGGTTCGTGCTGAGGACCCACCAGACGGCACACGCGCGTCTGTCGACAGGGGGATGAGGGTTGGAGTTACCGTCGGCAGAAGCAAGGAGAATGCCCGCTTCCAGTGGGAGTAGGGTTGGGAATCCTACCGGAAGTCATGGCGGACCTCACCGGCCCTGTGGGAGAAAGAGTGAAAATTACTTCGTAGGCTACCTGCTTCGGGGATCGTCAGCGGGCCTGGAAGAAACTTACGGGGGATTTCGCGACACATGGAGGTTCCCAAGAGAAGAGATGACCGGAATCGTCCCCGAAACTTGGCTGGAGCAGGTTATCGGCACTGAGGAAGACGCCATATCAAGCCCCCTGGAAATTGATATGTTCGCAACGCACGACGCAAGGATCACACCCCCCCCGCAAGATCCCGCACCAACTAGGAAAGCTGGCAAACCGTGTCCGCCACGCTGCGCACGCCGCTGCTTTTGACGAGTTGCCCGAGACAGCAAGCCCGCATGGACCGATTAACCCGCTGTGGGTGCAAGAGACAAAACCTTGGACAAGGCCCGTCACAGGAGCACTTCTCAGGGGTGGGAGCTGCCGCCTGCCGTCGGGCGCAGCCGATGGTCTCCCTTCGAGTCACCCTCGCGTCGGGGTTCGTCGAACTGCGCAGAATAATCTTGGCCACCGAGGAATGCGTGGCGCCAACGCGCCCCTGCTGCGGCGGAGTGGACAGAGACACGCATCACGCTAGGGGAAAACATTGAGCTGAAGCGCAGGTCAACCAGCGCCAGCCGCAGCTTCACGCGATGCCTCACACACTGCATGTAATGGCGTGGGGGTGACCGGATACCACTAATACGACGTTGTAGATACCCGACTGTAGCTATGCATGGAGGGCCTAAAGTATGAGTTGGACTCAAGCTGTCGGAAGCCCCCTGCGTCACTCCCGAGGGAAAGGAACGGCATTCAGCCGATACCTACGTAGTGTTTCCAAGGTTGCTGACGCCGTGTAAAGGTGGGATCATAATTTTGGGAGGTTTGGCGTCTAAGTACGTGTTTATTAACATGGCCGATGATAATGAAAGAGCACCAATGCCACGGTATCATTGCTATGCTTGTTTATCACGCATCCCCCGCACGTTGCATCCCATCGCCTTGTACGGCTCACACGCTCGCTATGCGCTTGCGTGGACCTTGGAGTTGCCACATCCCCAGAATTGGTTACTCTACCCTCCCGATATATCAGTACAGTATAGTACACGAACATAACGAGGACCAGAGAGCAAGCGAGTGCCGCTAACTTTACACGAACTCGTCGGACTGGATGACAAGGTGAGTGGTAGGAATTCAGCCTCGTGACCGTCCTTAACATGAACATGCGAAGCGGCCTGACGTTCCCCACCACGTGGAAGTGGGAGAGCCCTTCACCGCGAACAGGGTTCTCTGGATGGATACGCGAACAGTTATCCTGAGAGGAGGTCTTCGGGGCGCTCCTACACCTGCCTGCAAGCAGCGCTGATCGTGATTGACCAATCAGCTGCCGCTACCTCCGAGGCGCGCAAGCGCAAATACTACGCTCGCCCAGGCCAACAAGTAAAAATACTTAAGTGTTCTTCGAAGAGCGGATTTTCCCCGACCAGCTGGCAGCCAGCACTGAGGGGGGGGGAGATGGAGGACTCATGACGACACAGGTGGACGGAACACCCCCGTTTTGTCGACATGTAGTAGGTGGGCAAAAAGGTGATCTTCTGATGACCTTTTGGAACGTCAAACATCACAAAATATGCGGATTTTCCCACGTTCTGTGAGCTTGGCTTGATTTTTTGGCGTTCGAAAAGGTGCTTCCAATACCAACGGTCAGTGGGTTTTTGCGTCATAGCTGATTTTCCAAAAGGTGCTCGGAAGATAGATCTGCCTTTCGCCCACGTGCTACTATGTCGGCGAAACTGGGGGGTCCCGTCTACCCGCGGAGGGTGTCGGGCTTCACACTCTAGCTACGGGATCACCGAGAAGCAATAGAGAGGGGGGTGGTTGACAGACCTATACTCATGGTGTGGGGATGGAGCCTAGGCGCGGCGTGGGCTTTAAAGTTCGGAGCGTAGACGAGCGTGCACGTGTGCACATTTTCCATCCACGACAGAGACCCTACTGCAGGTTAAAACACCTTGCAATCCCCGTTTTGGGGACAAAGTACTTGGAATTAGTGGGGGGTCGTTTTTGCACTATATATAGTGAAAGAGTCAACATCTACGGAACTTTGAAAGTGGAGGTAACAAGCAGACGAAGTCGTCTGTTTGCACACGAGACTCCACCGTGGTGGTGGTACAAGACTCCACCGTGGTTGCATAGACCTCGGTTCGACTCGAATGTCGGGGCTTAAACGTGACCCGGAATCCAAACAATGTCATTGTTGTCAGGGTAACAGCTCGACCAAGGAGGTCATAGTCGATCGCTTGGCCGAATTCCGCGCCAGGATTCGAGCTGGTGGTGCGCGGCCCGCGATTCCCAAAAACAAACAAAAACGTCGGGGCAACAACGGAACCGGGCTTGAAGCAATGCTGTTATTGTCAAGGTGGCAGCCTGACAAAGAAGGCCATCAACCGACCGCTTTGCTGAACTCGGCGTCAATACTCGAGCCGGCGCGCGGCGCGCGTTGCCCACAAAAATATATATATCACGGTCAGCCATCGACTGCCAGGAGTGCGTTCATATCTCAGCCCGTCGGCCATCACATGAAATCCAACAAACAAATAATGATGTCCACACACTTATTTATTAAATGAGAGTCCTCCGATCTATTGCCTCCTTGCGATTTTACAAAACGCATGGTGGCGGTTACATTTGGCCAGTCCCGACCTCTGTCAGTGAGTGGATGGCACGGGCCGGTGGTACCGTCGTCGTTCGCAACGCGTGGAAGCCTCTACACAGCGGTAAACCCCGTCCCGATTCAGGGAATCGGGTCCACCTTGCGTTGTCGACCACAACTACACTGGAAGCTCGAGTCGACCGGATTTTTTTTCACCCTGAGGACTATGACGGAAAATAAGGGTCATCGTAGCCCATATAGGTTTTACCCGATTCTTCAAACCAGACAAAACGCCTGCCATTCACATAACACCTTCGCAAGCCAATCAGAACCCTTGCTTCAGCCCCTCTTTGCGTCACTCTGTCACTTACTGTTTTCTAGGAATAAAATACGCGCTGCGTGCGCATGACGACGCACTCTACAAAACAAAACCAAACCAAACCAGACCAAACCAGATCGAAGGAACCCGACCGAATTTACGGACGTCCCCGCGCTTCACCAATAATACCACACACCTTTTTACGACCTGCGAAAAGCGATGCAACAATAATAAGCGCCCTAAAATCGTCATTCGGCGGGGCAAGACAAGAGTCGCCTCCCCTCCTTAACACTCCAGCCCACGGACCAACTCCCTTCGGCAGGTCCGTGGATGTACGCATCCTCTTGTCGCTTGGGTACACGACTGCCGCTTGGGTATGCGACAATACTGGATGCGGTTTCGGCCAACCCTCAGCGTATACATTGCACAATAAATATTACTATTAACATGAGTCGTGCTGCCCCACCGGCCCCACCGTCTCAAAGCCCACCGACCCTCTACCCACTCACACCACACAGGCCAGAGGCTCGCTAGTGGCTAGACTAGACAAGACCAGAGACAAGACCAACCACCATACAGGCTAGAGGCGTGCTAGTGGCTAGGCTAAACAAGACTACGCATTCGAGACAAGTTTAGACAGCACACAGGCTAGTGAAATCGTCGGTGTCGGCAGCGCGGCCATGGTGAGAGCATCCGTTCGAAAACGAGATCAACACGAAGGGATCGTCATCCACCAAAACGATGATCCCTCCCACCCGTCTCTACTAGGAGTGTAGTCTCGGAACAGATGCGTGGCCAATGGTCAAGCGACCAAGGCAAGGAACAAGTGAGCACGCCCCCCCTTGCTCTGTCTCGAAACGGATGTGTGGTCAATGGTCAAAGGACAAAGGCAAGCAACAAATGAGTACCCCCCCCCGCCCCCTCCTCCCACTCCCCAGCTCGAAGCACTGCCAAAACAAAATATTTTCGCAAACACATCCAGCATCCATACGATTACAACAGGGGTGCGTGCGACCAGCAAAACACAACGGACTACTTGCTTATAATCTGCTTCAGTCTCATTGTCCACGTGCCTCCTCCGCAGCCGACAAAAAGAAACAGCCATCGCCAAGCGCCAAGCGAGCGAAAATTGCCGGCAATCCCTCACAAGCCGACACCAGTCTCTTGCTGCATGTTTACGTTACTGCTTCATGTTCAACACAGCCCTTAAAAAAAAGACAAACCCGCAGCAGTGGAAACCCCTCGACTGCGACGAGAGCGTCCCATTCGGTTACAAAAAAAGGCGGGACCCGCCGTACAGACGCGTACCCCTAGAAACCCCCCGAAGCGCGGTGAGAGCATCTCATACCGTTACAAAAAAAAAGCGTGACCCGCCTCATACACACACACACACACATCCCTGTAGAAACTTGTTCAAGTGCGATGAGAGCGTCTCATTTAAGGCGTGACCCGCCTTATACAAACACGATGCTTTCTTCACAGGCGCCATGGCTGACGCTCTCGCGGCGTGGTGTCAACGCCTGTTTTCATTGCGGAGAAAAGTGTGGCTGGGGACAAAAAAAAAAAAAACAACGAGCGCGCCAGAAAGCAGAACAAAAAGGACGAGAACAATATTAGAAACCACAGCAGTGCCGGAAACCAGAAAAGTAGGAAAACAATAAAACGGGGTAAAAACAATTAGAAAACCACACCAGTTCCCTACAAAACATGACGGGCAGTACAATCGTAGGTCAATAGAGGAAGAACCGAGCCGAACAAATTCAGCAGCGACACGAGAGTAAAACCACAGCGGAAAACAGTCGAAATTTTTGTGCAAGGCTAAGGTTGGACATGGGCGTATTCCTCGCGAAAACTATGTTTCAGGTTCAACGCCGTCTCCTTGATTGACCAAAAACAGGCACCAATATTACTACAAAAGTACATAATACCCCACCGCGGGTAGACTTTCCTATCATAGCAGGCAACAGATCAAGGATAGCAAGCAGCAAGGCATCTAAATTTCGAAAACCCAAGCGCCGTCCTTGTACCCCGTGGCAAAAAAAAGCAATGAGCGACCTGCCTCACCGACACTATCCAAAAACAAAACACTAGGCGACGAGCATATTCGCGTCCCCTCTGTATTGTTTTCCGTTGTAGACGAGTACACCACACTACGACCGAGGAACACAAAATAAGGTGCAAAACTCGGAACACCTTCGGGGAAACACTAACGCTCGCTCGCACGCAACCAACCTCCCCTTCGCCGCTCCCCTCTCTCACCGGATCGTCGTTGTTCTCAAACGTCCAGCGACCCCTAATCGCGCAGTCGATGATGTCTTCCTCTTCGCTGTCTCCCGCCGACTCCTCGTCATCTTCCTCCTCCTCCTCCTCCTCCAACTCTTCCCCCTCCTGCCCCGTCATATACACGTCGAACGCCGACAGCGCCGAGGAAGTGGTGCTCCAAGTCCCCTCTCGTCGCATCGCCGGGTACGGCGGCGATCGCCCCGCCCCCGCCCCCGCTGCGTCCCCCCCCCTATCACTGCCGACACCGAAGGTCGCGCGCGACTCAAATACGCCGCTGCTACCGCTACCGCTACTCCTGCCGCTACCGCTGTCGCTCTCGAAACAGTCCGAGCAATCGACGTAAATGTTGTCCCACTCGTCCTCCACGCGGGCGTCCACTTTTTCGGCTTGGCTCCCCCACGCGTCCCGCTCCGCGATCCCCCTCTCGTACAAGCGGAATAGTTCCTGTGCGAGGAAGACGAAAAGTTCAGGCAAGAACAGGTGGTTTGATGGGGAGTATTGGTTAGTATTAACTCTTTTAACGACTGCAAAAATGTTCCACACTAAATCCACGTAGTTAAGCCCACCCAAAAACCAAAAACGGAAAAGGTGGTATGATGGCGTCGGCTTAGTATCAACCAATTCAGAACCGCAAAAATGATGCCACACTAAAATGAAGTAGGTTGTCCGAAAAAAGGTGGGTGCAGTTTTAAAGGGGTAAAAGATATTCACAGTTGAGCCGGTAACTTATGGCGGCCACACATTTCCTCTGGGTGTGCGCGTAACTTTCCTCAGATAATAGCGAATCGAATACAATCGAAAGGGAAATGAATGCTGCGATATTCTGCGCTGCCTATGGTACGATGATAAACTACCGGCGCGGCCTATGCAAAGGCCTTGCCGGTGTCCAGGCCTTTTTGGTGCAACCGACAGCCACAATCGTTTGCGTCGCTCATCGCTCATCGCGGATAGCTCATCGCGGATAGCTCATCGCCAATCGTCACTCACCGCTTTCGCCTGCACGTCCATCTCAACGGCCCTGGTGGACCACTTGCGGATGCTGCTGGACCACTGTCGGGTGTCGAACTCGAACTGCACCCCGTCTACATTCCGGCCTATCGTGCGCCGTAGCCAGTCCGAAAACTCCGCCCACGCCATCGCTGCACAGAAGAAGAAGAAAAAAAAAACAGACAGGCCGTCGCGGGGGGCGGAGGGGGGGAGGAAATATGTTACCACGCGGCTTTCGAGAGCACATTATACGATAAGACAAGATAATATAACTGTCGCTTATAACAATACGATCTCGAGCAGCAGGATATTTGAGACTGTCGTCAACTTGTGTGCATTGGCGGTCGGCGATCGAAGGTTCAGACAACTCGAAAGGGGCCCCTCTTATTTGGCGCCAACACTCACACTCGCGAGTATATATATCCAACCGCCGTGGTCGATACTGCTGCTACATATTAATAAGGGTGTGAGGGGGTAGTCGTCGCTACTGCTGGCTCTTGGCATTTTGCTCCGTGGGCAGCGATGGAAACCAACGGTCGACTACAGTCAATACGACGAAGCTGTAGTAATAGTAAGACTTGACTCCTTTACGGAAAACTTCGTAGACTTATAGACTACACCTGCACCCACGTTTTGGGTGTAAAACTACTTGGAATTAGGCTAAGATATGTTTAGCAGCAATGGTAGAATTGCTGCAAAAATGATCCTATACACACGCACGTGCCGTGCCCTCTTACCATATTGTTTTTTGCGTTTCTACGACCCCGATCTCGCGGCAGCGGAACATCAGCAGGCCGCCCAGAAAGTTCCTCTCGTAGAGAAGTTCTCCTGCGTTTTTTTGTTACAAGCAATTTTTTGGTTAGTTGCCCCCCTGGCCTACGCATGGGCCCGTGACGGCGGTGAACCTTGCCTTGCCCCGGCTGTTTGAACAGGTTTCTTGTTTTTCTTGCGCCCATTCGTCCACGCGGCACTACGCTGATACATGCTGCTGCTGTGTTAAAGCTTCAAGTAGCGCTTTAGCCGCTCCCACATTTTTCGGGACAAACTGCTTGAAAATACAGTAGTATGGTGCGTACAGTCTACGAGTAATGTATATCATCTGTACAGGAATAGTATGTGGTGCTTACTGACTTTACCAGAATTTGGCTGGTACCAAGTACCATATTCAAACCAACTTAAACATAATTTACACGAGGACGACGACGACGCACGAGGTACAAACACGTGGCATGAATAGTCACTGCTGCGGTAGCAGTACGAGCTCACAGCTGGCAAATGCCGGGTATTTATCAACAGCAAAAGGGTAGATACCGTGAATTTTGGATCGTGGAAGCAATGGAGATATGTAGAAGTGTTGTCTGTTATCGGAAGAGACGGCGTGGTGGGGGGCGTACATTGGGCGCGGTGGAGGGGGGGGGGCGTCCTTGGTAAATATCGGAGCTGTGATATACCTGGTATACGAGTACTCGTACTCGTACTTTATAAGTCTAATAGTCATGACGACTGAACACGACGACTGCTGCACAGCAGAGTATCCTTGTGTAAGAGTCACAAGACACACAGATCAGTGCAGCGCAAGCAAGTTGCCCTACTGACTACGATCAAAACCATTGTTTCGCGTCATAAAGTCACCATCAGTAAAAAAACAGCAACACGAAGAATAAACATGGTAAAAAAACATCAGTTCCAAGTTCCAGTAAAAACCAGGCAAAAACACGTCATGTTCTAACGCCACTCAACAATTGGTCTGACGATGCCGCTTCAGCAACGACCACATCACAACAAGTACGTACTCGCTCGTACGCTCTGCTTTTTTGCCGAGATTTGATATTCCAGATTTGAGGTTTGACATGAACCTCGATATATACCTCGATCGGTTGATCGGCGGCTGGACGATAGTACTAGCCAACAACGAGAGGGGGCAGCACTGGTATCGAGGTAGACACAGCGGAGCTTTGCGGCCGCCTCCTATGCCAGAGAGCCCAAGCAGACAGCTGCAATGGGCGGGGTGCTCCAGGGTACCCTGAGAGCAGCCAAGGCAAAAACGCGAAAAAAACAAAACCACATAATTAAACTTCATTGCAGAGTGCAACCAGCACAGGTTCCTCCGACAAGATAGACTTTCACAAAATTTGATCTGAAGAGAACAAACAATCCATCCACCTAGAGTAGTACCATCACGGTCTCTCCATGCAATGCCTCATAGGTTCGTATACAGAAAGAGCACAACAACAGTCCCCCCTCACCAGCAATATCGAAGCTCTCCTCGGTGATGAATGCACCGTACGTGTTGTCCTGGTCAGCGCTCGAATTTGGTCTGCGCTCCTCCTGGGGCTGGAAGTTTGGGGTTATTCGCAAAGGCGCCCTCGACATCCGTTTGCTGGCACCTCCCACCCTGTTCTCCTCTCCCCCAGCAGCAGCCGACCCCCCGCCCCCGCCCGACTTCCGGGGCGGCATCGCGGACAGCCGAGGTGCACGACATCGGCTTGCAGAGGGAGTTCCTCGCTGGTCGGTGGTCGCGGGCGGTATGGATAGCGGGCCGAGGAACCCCTCCGCTCCGAGAGAGAGCAGTGCTGCTGCTGCGAACAAAAACCGTGTAGCTTCTCGTCCCGAAGAAGCCCTCATTTTGTTTCGGTCTGCTGTCACGGTGTAACGCTGGTAGGGGTGCTATGCTGGTGCTGTGACGCTAAGATTGTGCGAGGCAGCGCAGTGATGCAGCTCGTTTTATCTAGGCTCTCTGCTCTGCAGTGGGCGTGTGTTCGACGTATTTTAGGGCACACGCACGATGAAAATGGCGTGAGTCGGGCTTGGGTAACGAGGCGTTCTTTCTTTTTGATAGATTATGACACATTCTTCCTGGCCAATGAAAATGGATGAATTTTATTAACTACGCCGCATTTTAACGGTTTCGTGTTTTTCTTGAGCTTCAACGTTTCAACTATTAATAATTAATAGCTAGTTTCAACGTTTCGAGGAACTTTCAAACGCGAAACGCGAAACGCGGAACTCGCGACAAGGCAACAGCGCAACGCACAGATCACAACAGATCAACAGGACAATCGTCATGCTGACCCTGGTACAATACTATAACTCGAGGAAGTTACCGACCCACATCTCGCGCGAGGTAATCCATACCTGGTGCCTGGCGTCATGACGTACAGTACGCGACATGTGTTAAGAATGTGGCAGTTAAGAATTTAAGGCTTAGTTTTTTATGTTTACAGCTAAGCATTTGTGCTCAGCAAGGACGCCACTCTAAATCCTATATAATAGTTTTAAGAGCCTGTGCTTAACGTTGACATCACAATAAGCCGCAAGCCTTAGCTAAAATAGGAGTTTCTTAACTGCTGTCGCGTACTGTAGTACACGTAAGCGCGACCGAAATAAAAATACTGAACGCAGCTTGCAAAGATTGGGAGTTTCCAAAAAAGTATCTCACGGCCGCCTTCGTTGTTCGTGATGTTCTTGTTTCGTTTTTGGATTGACTGTCTCGCCCCCCTCCCCCTCAAGGGGGGGCGGGGTGCGGGCCGATACTGCGGTATTACCACCGCTGGGGCTATACCGGGTAGGTTGGTTCTTGCTAAAAACTATAGGTTCCCTTTTTTATCCCTTTCTTTGTTCCGTTTACCATTTTTTTCATTTCCCCCCTTTTCTGTTCCCTTTTGGGTACCCTTGGGGTATGGATGGGGGCGATGATAGCGGTGTCGACACTTTTTGGGGTCAAACGTTCCTGGCTGGTTGAGCTCCTGAAGTGAGGAGCTATGATACCCGTTGGTATGATCATTTTACGAGTGAGTGTATTTGTCTTAGGACTACTAGCGGATAGGAATGTTGATCGGGTTGCGCGAATGAAAACCTTGGAAGTCATGTTTCGGGTGAGATTTTGAGCTCCTCGTGTCAGGAGCTCAGGAACGTATTGCTACACCCCTGCCGTGGGATGACTCGGGGACAGACCAGGCAGCAATCCTATCGCTGTGGTGGTTGCATTCGGAACCTTGCATACTGCAGGTGGCCATTTGCCTTGCTTGGTTGCGGCACGTTGTCGCAAAAGCCCAACCTCAGTACGTTGCGCCGACGTTCACAAGGTACCGCAACGTACGAGGCACGTTGTAATTTATGGACAACCGCTATAATCTTGATACAGTATGTCTATGAGGTTGTTCAGACTGCCACCGCAGCCAACGCAAACGGCCACCTGTGTAGTGGGTGCTGTGCTGCCCCCGACGCCACGTAGTTTATTTCCACAGAGCTTGTTTCTCTCTAGGACACTTTGGTTGTGTTGGATGAACATGTGTGGAAATACCAGTTTAATGTGAAGAACACACACGCATACACACACGCACACACACACGCTGGCTGAATCTGCCATACGTTTTCCATTTTTTTTTATAAAAACGCAAATATGCACAAAACTCGAAACGCACAAAGCGCACAACGCACGACGGAAAACGCACACAAACCCAGGGCTTGCAACCAACACAATGACGCATTCTACGATAGAGGTGTTATTATCACAGCATGTTTTTTCTGAACCTCCTCATTTGAGGAGCTCTATACTTCACCCAAAAACCGAATTTGAGCAAACTGAAAACACAACCCGATGAGCAAACCCGTAGCCCATCTATATAAAAAAAGCACATTGCCCAAAACAGTATGACATTACGACGATTTTGGGTTAAGGAGCCTCGTCATCCAGAAAGTAAAAACGCCAAAAAGTGCTACCTCTATCGTAGAACGCGTCCAATGCGCACCGTTCACATTTTCAATCAAAATATGAGCATTGCCCGGTATACCCTGAGATAGCAATTTGTGTCCCGCCTCAAAACTCGAAGTGAGGTCTTCCTGCCAGGACGACAGAGAGTAAGAGTAAATTATTATTGCGTTTGCCATCCGACAATTTGCAGCAGGGCATTCAACGTCGATCACTCATGACAAGCATTCCCAGAAAGTAGAACAAAAATCAAGAGAAACCCATAAAACAGGAAACCTATGCACGAACTCTACCACCCTTCTGTACCTACGTCCGGCTTAGCATCGCTCTAATCCACCTGCAGCCCTTGCTCCACTTTCCTTATCATTACAGCGCATCTATGTCGGGCTCATTATCACCGATTGCTCCAACACCTTCAACACCGTCAAAAAGACAGCGGCGCTTGCGGGGGGGGCA
>JBBMKB010142386.1:0-18826 GCA_037833945.1 Alaria marginata
GTAGATCATGTACTGTAGCTTGAACGGCTGTTCCGGGTAGGGAAGTACAGATATGCAGCGGCAGTGGTACGGTCATGAGGTCGTCGAGAGCGGGCAACATGATGAGCGTTGGTGTCTGCAGTCCTCAAGCCTTTCGTTTAATATCTTGATGTTGGTTTTCATTATCATGGATGGATGGAGGCCTGTGTGATAATTTATGTATTTTTGCTATCTCCGAAGAAATACATCTCGCAATCTACTCCTTTGTAGAATAAGAATTTGGATATTAATAATTTGGTGTTCTGCATCCGTTCGCAAAATAAGAAATTGGATTTAAGCATTTATGCTCAAATCGGGGGGGGGAACAAGCCCCAAGCCTTAGCCAAAATAAGAGTTTCTTAACTGCTGTCGCGTACTGTACCTTAACAAATAAATGGCGTCGTCGACAGACCATGGGTTTTTGGACGTGAGTTCGAATCTCACCTTCCACCAATAATAAACTTGACTTTCCCATGTCGAACTCGAAAAATATTCTTCCCGGTATTCCCAGGAAAATGGAACCGCTTGGATATTGACACGTCCGCCCGTATACCCGGCCGACCTGCTATCCCGCCGTTCCAGGGGGGGAGAGTGTTATAAGGCTTAGTTTAGGTAAGCAATAATTGGTTAACCTTTTGCAAGTGGTCCAACGGACTAGTACCCCACTAATACCTTAACATATACACAATCGCCGAGTTTTGTGTATAAGCACGCAACTCCCTCTGAAACCAAGTAAATAGGATTTGGCCATTTTTTTTTCCAAAACCACATTCATTCGTGCCAAATATTCACATGGGGTTGGGTTAGGGTTAGGGTTAGGGTTTTAGGATTAGGGTTGTGGTGACGAAAAACAGCTTCGAAGAAAAAAGCCGTACATAATTACTTGGTTTTAGAAAGAGGGGTTGCGTATATACACACAACTCGCGAGTTGTGTATACCGCTACCCGGAAAAGAAGAGGATGATCGTATTGCCTCTTGGCGCATACGGTACGCGACAGATGATAAGAATCTGATATTTTTAAGAATCTCAGGCTGAGTTTTTGCGAAATTTAAGAAAGTACAGCTAAGCTTTTGTGCTGAACTCGAGGAGGAAATATGAGTTAGAAATTGAGTCATCCAATGGTAGGGGTTGCACCTTTGGGGGTCCAAAGTTCCTGACCGATTGAGCTCCTAAAATGAGGAACTACCGGTTGGTATGATCATTTTACGAGTGCATTTTTTATAGGACTAGAGGATAGAAATGACCTGGGGGTGGAACGTCGACGAGGAATAGGATAAGCTAAGCCGGCAGATAAAAGTAATAGATGTGGGGAAGGAAAAGTGGGAAGTGGGAAATGGTTGTCGGAGAGTCATAGGAAAGATGCTACTGTTTTACTGGAGGATATTCGATTTATATCGGAAAGGAATCTACGTTATATTGTCGGAGGGCAAACATAACAAAATATTAGAAATGTTGATCGGGTTGGGCGAACGAAAATGTTGGAAGTCATGTTTCGGGTGAGATGTTGAGCTCCTCATGTCAGGAGCTCAGGAACTTATTGCTGCACCCCTACCGTGGGATGACTCAATTGGGAAGTGTAAGGTGATCGGAATATAATAAACTGCTAGAATGCACTCCAGCCTAAACTAATAAAAAACTGCCAAAACACTTCCCAAGGCCACATCAGGCTCCCAACCAAGCTGATTTCTCTCCAATCTTGACCTCCAAACTGACTTCTTTTTTTTTTTAAATGCTTTTGTTGTTCAAGATTTATGATTTTACATGTTTCCGCCAAAACAAAACGTCCCCTCTTCAAGCATGGAGACACCAAATATTGCATTATTACCATTATATCAAGGGCTTGTTGCGCGCTGGTTGTCCAGGCCGGGTCGGGCCGGGCCGGGTCGGGTCGATCTGAAAATTGGTCTTGGGCAGGGCCTTGCCGGGCCCTGTCTTTTGACGACGTGATGGGCCGGGCCAGGCCGATAATTTTGAAAATACATGATGAGCCGAGCCGGACCTGACCGGGCCGGCCGGACCTGGCCGGGTCGTGTAAATATGACGATGTGATGGGCCGGGTCGGGCCGCGGCCCCTGACATAAAATAATCATGGGATGGTCCGGGCCGGGCTGGTTCAACCCCGGGCCGGCCTACCAGCGCTGGCCCAAAAATAGAAATTCGCCCAGATGTTTTATTTTTGCCCTTTGCGGATAGAAGGGAACCTCTGCGGAGTTATTCTTGCTGCTGATACCGGCTGATGCCTATACAGCGGAGGACTGTACAGGACTGCAAACGCTTGGAATAGAGGATATACTATAATTACCTGGACCTGCACTGCATTGAGGTGAACGATTCGTGGTGGTGAGGGCCCGCGGCGATGAGTCTATCCGACGACGCTTTGAAAGACCTGACGGCACTTGCCCAGTTGAAATTGGAAAGCAGGATCCTTGAGCAACGTGTGTACACTGTGTGTGGTAACAACAGCCCAAACCACAAGAAAGTGTCGTATTGCACGCCATTGCTAAATAAGAAAACTATTTTTAAGAATTTGGCGGTTGGCACGCCTTTGTAAAGGAAGAACTTGACTTGTACGCATTTGGCAGTTTTCACTCCTTCGCAAAATAAGAACTTGGATTTAAGCATTCCTGCTGAAATCAAAGGGAAAATAGGCCGCGAGCCTTAGCCAAAATAAGAAGTTCTTATCATCTGTCGCGTACTGTATCAGGACCAGTCGAGTTCCCTTCCGTGACGGTGGATTAATGACAAGAGCAACTATGAGGACAACAAGTGAGTGACACCAGTGGAGCCTACCCAGTAGATTAGAGGGATCTGCAGGGGGTCTGCGCCTGTATCAGGGCCCCATTTTATATTGCACGGCGTCGTCGGCACCGTTTTCCTTTTATGTTTCCCTTGTTGGCATTCCCCGCGCTAGTCTGAGCACGACGACAACTCTCGCGCGTCTGTCGATTCCGCCATTACCACTGTGTTTTCTGTGTTCCGCTTTCAGTCTTCCGGTCTCCCTTTTCGTTTTTTTGCTTTTAACATGTTTCTGAGGCTTCGTAGCCTCATAATGTAGAGGTGTAGGAGTATTGCGGACGGCCCAAGGTGTTCGTATTTGGCTATTCAACATTGACGGTTACGTGTCGGTTCGGGTTGTTGGCGTATTCTTGGGTATTTGGATCTTGACTTCTGTGCTTGTATGCAGTGATGACGATGCATCATGGGCTCACTCTCGCTTGCCCTTCCCTGCTGGGAGACTAATACCATACACCCAAATCATATATCTCGACTCTAGTCACGAGCTATCGAACAGCAGACGAACGCCCGCTTGTAAGATTAGGGGATACGGCGTGTCGGGGAGCAGCCCTCGGTACAACCCCCTCCGTAGCTCCACCTAGTTTGTTCCGTTATCCTCGATGCTTTACTACGCAAGAAGAGTACAGTCAAGGAAGCTATAGACAACGGCATATCAGCAAGGACAACAGGCTGCTTGGTATAGCGGTCAGTCTTGGTATGAACTCGGGCAGAGCGTGAGCGTGTCTTGTGCAGCCCGGCGCGTTGCTCGGGCTGCACCTCTTTGGAATTATTGCAAGAAGCCGGTGTTAAAACATGGGTGTGTTGTGGCAGGCCAAGGGGCTCGGAGTTGAGCCTCCGATCATGAGTGCAACACGTGGAGTTAACTACCATTCTCCGTGCGGTGACTTAATCATTGACAGACGCTCCCATCCCGTCTGAGTGGTCAAAGGCAACGGTGTTTATTCCTTCAAATTTGCGAGAAATACTACAGTACCCGTAGCAAAAGCATAACACATGTTTGGTTTATTATCGCAAGAATAAAAACCCGGGATGGTCCGTTTTTTACTATCAGGTTCCTACTTTTCTGTGATGTTGTAAGGTTAATCTAGATAGGGGTGTTTCGTCTCTCTTTGTCTGTACAACAGGAGGATGTCTCCGACCCCGGGGGCGCATTTCTTGCGTCCCGCCTTTGGGCTCCAAGATTACCGTTGTAACATTCCGCCGTCGCTTAACTCGGATATAGCTCAGGGTCCATGAGACCTCCCTGCTGCAGCATGAGATTACACCGATGCGTGTTGCCCCTTCTCTCTTCTCTAGATGCCGTAGCTTGTTTTTTATGTTATTTCAATTTCTACGTGTTGCTTTCTGTCCTTAATATACCCAAAATTACATATTGCTTTCTAGTGGGTTCGGCTTTGATTGTCCTGTGAGAACGCTGCATATGAATTTATAAACTGCTGATGTGTTTTGCGCCACAGGGGAGAAACGTTTGTGTGTGTCCCTGGGCGTGTGCCTTTCGTTGAGTCGTCTATACTAAACTCAGGTATACACGGCAGTTGCGATAGAGTGTGCAAGTGGGTAAGTGTACAGCAGCATGAGTAACATCTCGGTATCAGCAGTAGCCCATCCCATCCACCGATCTCCGTCGGTGAAAACACGAGCGACACCCTCACTAGTACCCTCATTAGTCTCCACAGACTACGAGGTTTGAACGGACATTTTTTCGTTGTTTCACTGGGCCGTGCTGCACAGCTGTGGCCCACGCTGAGTGTATTGATGCGTGCTAGTTAGGCTTAAATCCATTATGCTTTTTTTTTCCGCTTTTTATGCTTTCATAAAGAGGCAATTATGCCCTGTTTTTATTCCATTCTCTATCGATTATGCTCCATTATGCTCGCTTGTTTTGGGCAATTTATGCTCGTCCTAGCGATTATATGCTCCTTTATTTCATTTTATTTGTTTCGGCTCGATTTATGCTCGTTTTTCGTTGTTCTGCTCGCGAAAAAACTGCAAACATTACGTGCCGGTTCGACGATGCTGTTATGCTATAAATATTGTAATTATTTCGACTTGTTTAAGTGAGATTTGTATATGTTTGAGTGAATGTTTCGTCCATGAAGCGCGTGTCAGAGCGCTGGGGAGCTGTGGAACGTGAACGTGCCTTGCGCAGCACCTCACTACCAGCCCATATGCGCAAAATCAAGGTGGAATAATTTAGCTTGTGCTAGGTTGGGCTTGTTATGCTCACAATCATGCTGAAAATCATGAAAGCATTGCTCATTTTTTTTATGCTTTTGGTTATGCTCGAAAGGTCCAATGATGACGAAAGAATTGCTAGCATAATGGATATAAGCCTAGTGCTAGTGATATCCGTGGGCTTTCACAAGAGAGTGTAGGCGTTTCCTTGCCGGGGACGCTCCACCAACTTCTGCTCCCGCAAGAAAGGTTGTTACCCGCCGCCCACTCCAGTTAGATTTATGTTGCGGTTAACTATCCCTGAATACATGTGAAGCGTCGTAAAAATTGTTTGGGTTTGAGTAATGGCTGAATACCTTCTCAGATTGTGGCTTTTCAGGTATGTGTAATGACCGGTACCTTATTAGCGTAGCACCGGTATGTTTTTTAGGCTTTTGTATTGGCCGAGTACCTTCTCAGAGTGTGGGTTTTAGGTGTGAGTAATGGCCAAATACAGCATCAGAGTACGTCCACACCGGCCGAGACCGTTCCTTTTGTGCCCCACTCACTACATGGCCGCCGCCGGCATCTATCTCTTCCACCGTCAATTATTTTTGTTGGGTCACATGGTCTACTCAACTTGCCCACCCCTTGCAAAAGATCCCCGCACCCTCTACACACCTGTACGAGACCCCCGAGTGCTCTACACCACTGTTCTCCCCTGTGCGCAGGACTTCTCCTCCCCGGCCCCCGACCGTGACTTTCAAGGGCCTACGAGAACACCAGTACCTTGCTTTCGAGGATCTGCGCCACCAGTGCGTGACTTTCAAGGGCCTGCGAGGATAGCCGTACGTGATTTTCGAGGTCCTACGACGACATCAGTGCGTGACGTTCGAAGGGCTCCAGCTTCTGACTTCATGAACATGTCCACCAACCGAGTCAAGGCCGAGGGGCAGGTTTACGCTGCGAACCCCAGAGACCTTGGAGAATACGCCCCATGATACGAAGCCGACCACCCGTCACGAAGAAGAGGACACCACTATCAAGGCTGGTCCCGAGGAGGAAGAAGATAAGGCATAGTAGTGGCACGACCGGAATCTGGACGCAGACGCCACGAAGATGGCGATCAACACCTCCGCGGTCACACCATCCACGGTCCAGTCCGAAGTTGCCACCTTTTTGGCCCCTGACCTCACCGAACCGAACAAAGAGCACGCGACGTACCGGGCCACCATCGAGGCCGTCATCGACGCGGACCAACGCGCTACGGACCTCTTCTACTTGGATCACCAGCTCCGTATTGCCCGCCATGCAGCCACCTCTGAGGTCATTGTGGCCTAAACCGAAACCTAGCAGGTCAAACGCATCTCACTGGTCACGGATATGGAGCAACAGCTCTCCGTTACAGCCGTTGCGGCATCGCCTCATGACCTGGCACAACCCCCCCCCCCCGGCCTCCCTTCACTCCCGACGCCCCGCACTCTACTTTTCGAACTGGGTTTCGTATATTCCATCATTCCCCCTTGTATACTACAGCAGCTAACGCACCCACGCTTCTACAGCTTACCCCCCTCTCTAACCTGCACGTCTTGGACCACCGCCCTTTGGGACCTCCCCCCGCACCTCCCGGGTACGCTGCGCCCACTGAAGCACCTATCCCTGTACAGTCTAACGTCCCCTTCAGCCTGTACGTCTTGGACAATCGTCCCTTGCAACCTCTCCCCGCGCCCCCCGGGTACATGCCGCACCCCCTCTCTACAGCCCCCCACTCCAACCTGCACGTCTTGGACCACTGCCCACTGGGACCCCCAACCACCCCCCTTGAAAACGTCGCGCCAACCGGCACACACCCCTCCGGCGTACTCCCCTCTCGACCATCTACCCCCCGCTCCGATATATGCACGCCCCAGACCACTTCCCCCTGGGAGCTTCCACCACGACCCCGGGGTATATTGCGCTACCTCTCCGTCTACGGCCTACCCCCCCCTCCGAGCTGTACGTCTTGAATCACCGCCCACTTGGACCATCCACCATACCCCCTGGGTACTGGCGTGTCCTTCGTTTCGGCCACGCTGGTTCAGACCCGTATTATCCAAGGCATTTCGCTCAGCTCTGACCGTCACGGCAATAACATATCCCACAACCGTAGGCGACAGCAACCTCACTCACAGAACAACACCTTCAACAACCTCAGGCTTCAACACTTTCGGCACAGAGCGTCGCAGGCCTGCTTCTCTGACACCTGTCGGTAGTAGACATCCCGGAGCAGGGCACCACAGAGTGCATCACGACAACCACCATACACAGCGTCGGACATTAACTCATTTTTGACCGAATACATCCACAGGCTTTTCGATCATTTCCAAAAAGTGTTCACCGTCTCTCTGAGGTGTGGGCGGGAAGAGGAGGACACGCCGACCCCTTCCAAGACTCTCCCTTCGGTGTCCCCAGTTAATGCGCGACACCGCGCCCTACCTGTCATTCCCAAAATGTCTGCAGACTTCGCAAACATTGTGGATGACACGACAACAACGGCTATCAGCGGCACCAACTCTATTCCCGACTCAACTACCTTCCTCTCAAGGCCATCGACTCCCAAGTATTCTCCGACCACCGTTCCACGATTGTACCCGCGCTCGTCCATCGACGTCCGCTAGCCTCGCGTAGTAACAGCACCCTCTTCGACCAAGGAATCTCGGGGTCCCAGCTGACCGCCCCGTGCTGACCACGCCACCCTCCCTGGCCCAAGAGACGATTTCCTAGCCTCCACGAAATATTCGACCACATCGTCAACTAGAATATGCCAGAAGCCACTCCCACCGCTACCTCTTCTGGAATCGTGGACCATTGCAGGTACAATATCTTCCATCGAGCATGTTCCTCCTTGGGCGCCGCGAAGACCGCGTGCCTTTTGCAGGGACCTCCAGGGCTCTTCGTAGGGAGCTTTATTGAACCTCCACGGACACTCTGGAACCTCGACATCGCCAAATAACCCCTTGACCACCTCAAGAATCGAGGCCGCCTCGGACTCGACTTCCCCGACCGTGTCAGGCGGCACTCACAGGACTACCGCTGAAACCCCTTCCCCCCTGACCCAATTCTCCAACCCACCTCTACTCCGACACTGAACCACGTCTGACTTTTCTTATTTGGGGAACCCTCTCCCATCTTGTTCAAGCAGTACCCCTCGACATTCACCATCGACCAGAAACATTTCAAATGTGCGGAGCAATACAATATGTCGGAGACGGTCAAGCTTTTCGCCGACACCACCCATTTCCGGCACATCATGGTCCCCTCAGACCCCGCGCTGCAGAAACACCTCGGGCGCTCCGTCCCCAACTTCAACCAGGCGCTCTGGGAACAACATCGCCTCGACGCCGAAACCCAAGGGCAATCGCGTCAAATGTATCACCCACTTCCCTCGTCAGGATGTTTCGGACACCAACGACAGGATCCTCGCCGAAGCTAGTTCGTACGACCTTATTTGGGGTATCGGTTTCAAGCCCGATGACCGCAAGCCTTCCGACCCTCGCTTTCGCCGGGACTCACCCTTTTAGGCGATATGTTCAAGAAGGTTGGTCACCAGTTTGATCTCTCCAGGCCCTGAATCGGGCGCACTGCCACTCCACTCTCCATTCCCGTCTCTCTCTCCGACTATGAGATTCACGAGATGTTGGTTAAACCCTCTCACAGCGTTGACAGGACTTATATAGAAGGATGCAGGACGAGATAGACTCCCTGGTGTTCACGCAAGTTCATGTATATTGTCGAACCACCGAGCTGACTCCCATACGATCAGAAGCATTCCCAGAACACCCCTCAAATATAGATCGTAGAGTGACATCGGGTTGCACAGATAAACGTCCCGCATACAACCTGACATCCCATTTCCCCGCTATAAGAATCCCTCGTCAAGTATGGGACTCCCTAATTTCCGATGGAACATCCCCGTCGTAAACCAGAGGATAACCCACATCCCCCCTCCTCGGTGCATGACGACAAGCATTCCCCCTGCTCAGTATACCACCAATATCCCCCATGCTAAGCATACGACCAATATCACCAAACGCAGAGCTTGACATAACACGCATGGCATTGTTGATAATAAAGCATCGTAAATATCGTAATGACTCAAAAAACACTCCGAAAACTAAAGCCAAAATCAAATCCAAATCCTTAAATCTCTAATCAAATTCGCAAACCAAAAATCAATTTCACGTCCAACCTCAAACCAGAATACAACAGCCTCTCTGCTGAAAACACATAAAACCGTCGAATTTCTATCATCTAACCTCCTGCCAAAGTAAAACGGCATTATCCAGCACGGAACCGACTCAAACAACCGATAATCAACCCTTAAAATCAAAACATAACTCCTCCCTCGGTATCCCCGAATACTTCAAATATTATATGAACGGCGTGCACCCGCGCGACCAAATGCATAAACCAATGCGTCGGCGGGATAATACTTACGTCATAAATACTCAGACTGGACCGAACGCACCCCTGCACAGTCCATGGTCACGTCAGTCTCAGGCGTTCTGTCGTGTGGGCCGAGGTTTATCACGTCAAACAATACTGACAACAAAGCCTCTCAACAACATGGAAAGCAATAATCTCACTCTCAACCATGGTCACAATTCTAAGTTCAAACAATAAAACCGACCACCCATTTTCCGACACATTTCATCTAAAAATTACTCCAATGCCCCAAAACCCCAAACACTTCGTACTGCTGTTGCCTCCGCCGCGGCTGCCTCCTTCCGGTCTCATGGCGTCGCCGCAGCTCGGGTCGTCCAGCCTATCCTCCTGTGTGGAAACAACCATCGCTCCCAACGGGTTGACTCAACGCAAGCAAGGGGCAGAGTGTACGATCGAGTGATAAGGCACTGCTTCGGGTGTGTTCTACTTCTTACGCATTCATCTGCAGGATGTAAAACCATTTTAATATTTCAAGTCGCCAAATAAATGTGACTGCTTTATTTTCATAATGCGGCAGCAACAAACTGTATGATACCCCTGGTACCAGACAAACAACAACCCATTTGACCGAGGATCTCTCTCAATTGCCCTTTCTCTAAACCACTCATCAAGAGCCTTCAACTCGTGCGTGTAATATCTCTATGGATACCTTCAACAGCAGTAGGATCGCAATCCTACGCTGGGGGAAGGGAGATATCCCGTGTTTGCAATAACCCGCAACGCAGATAGTATCAGGGTCCATCATGTATCAGGTATACAACTCCACGTGGTTCGTGCTCGTATCCTGCTTGTATTGATAACACCGGCCTTATACAGCAAGCAGCAGTTTTGTGGTGCTGCTTGTCGTCTACGCAACAATAGTTCATGCAGAGACACACTCCATAAACCAAATAAACACCAGGTATGTCAGTTGACGGCCCTCTTGCTCCTTGACGGACAAAGCCGTCACGGACTCATACCCATATTAAAAATGGTATGATAAGTTAAGTCCAGATAACCTTGACGGGACAATGCTGTTCTTAGAATACCGACACAGTAGTACAAAAAATGATTTGATGCAAATTGTACCACAGATGCGAAATACAGCAAATAAATAAGATACAGCTTTGTCCGCAGTATACTCAAAGGCAACACACGAACAACCTGCTTATTCGCTCGTATCACAGTACAACATGCAACACCATGCACCACGTACTGTCCCAATTTCAAAGGCAAACATCAGCAAGACAGGTTGATCACTCCTGTACTGTTCATGTTTAATCTTCAAGGGGGGGGGGGGCACATGTACCTCTGTTCATTCATACTGCTGTGTTGTACTCGTATCAAATATTACTGCGTTCACAAACAACTCAGTAGCACGGGTATGCGGGTCTACATCAACCCATCATCAACCAAACAACTCAAAAACGAATTGCCCGCAACTAAAGAAGAAAATATGTGAAATACCGTGAAGTCCAAAGGTTCAACATATACATCTCTTTCTGCTATTATTTCTCTCTTCTCATAACACCATCGTGACTCAACTCCGACTTGGTACCTCCCGCACTGGCGTTCTGTCAGGCAGCCACAAAACAGACAGACATAATGATCCTGCAAGAGTTCACCTACAAGACAGCCCCAGCGGGAGACGCTACGAACGAATACGTCTGTGGAGTATACCTCCATATTCTCCAATCTCCAACATCTCTCAATCTAAATCTCAAATGGGCGGATATCATTCGTCATTCTTAAATAAATATAAAATCAATCTAAAAACGGAGATCATCAGTAAGCAAGCAATCGACGACGCTACATGTGCCTGATGCGGGCAATGCCCTCACTGACGGCGTGTTGATCCTTTCTCTTTCACCCTCTCTCCCTTGGGGCAGCTGCTCCTTCCGTGCGCCCACCCCCAACCGACGATGCAGACTCCTCCCCTAGTGCCCATCGTCCCTCTCTATGTACATCGTCTTCCTTCGGGCCCGGAATACAACGCCCCAGCTCCCGGGCAGCACGATGCGAAATCTGCTGCTGGGCCGGCGACGGCAGCTGCGGCTGCGACGACGACGGCGGCGACGGCGGCGACTGGGACGGTGACGGTGACGGTGGCGGCGGCGGCGGTGACGATGACGGCGGCGGCGGCGACGACGGTGACGGTGGCGGCGGCGACGACGACAGTGACGGTGGCGGCGGTAGCGGTGGTGACGATGGCGGCGGCAGCGGTGGCGGGGAACTCTTCTCGTCTTCCTCGTTCTTGTACTTAATATCTGCTTGCTCTTCTTGCAGTTTCCTCATGATCTCCTCTTGAACCTCGGCCTTTTCACAGAGAAGCTCGAACCTGTACTTCATCGCCTGCATCTCATGTTCGAGTTCAGCACGACAGGTCCTCTCCATGTCCTGGCGGAAGCCACCTGCATGCATCGTAGCCGATGCTTGGTACGACGCCCACAAATCTTCCTCTCCGCGCTCGATCTATTGCGAAAGCTTCTGTCCTGCAATCTCTATCTTGATCAGCTTGATCTCCTCGATCATGATCTCAACGTACTCCTCACTATTTTCGCCGCGATCCAAGCCCCCGTGCTCTGAATCCATGGTACAAAAGTCCTATACACCCCGGGGGGGAATCCTAAACCAATGTCCTAGCCTACGAAAGAGTTCGGCACTTTAGACGACATCGTGTTGCTTAAACCCTCTCACAGCGTTGACAGGACTTATATAAAAGGATGCAGGACGAGATAGACCCCCTGGTGATCACGCAAATCCATGTATATTATCGAACCACCGGGCTGACTCCCATACGATCAGAAGCATTCCCAGAACACCCCTCAAATATAGATCGTAGAGTGACATCGGGTTGCACGGATAAACGTCCCGCATACAACCTGACATCCCATTTTCCCGCTATAAGAACCCCTCATCAAGTATTCCCTAATTTCTAATGGAACATCTCCGTCGTAAACCAGAGGATAACCCACACGAGATTTGTGCACTCCACCATATTCTGACCGCGACCTTCACGTTCGACAGCCTTCTACCACCCTTGCTTCCCGACGCGAATCTGGCGTGTCTTTACACCAGGAATATAATTTGGGGTGCGCGGCTGCACTGGAGCACTGTTTTTGCCAAGGTCTCCCTTAGCGCATCATCCGGTCGAGGGAATGCGCGTCTTGCCGCACATCTATTATGGGGGGCCCTGGTTTTTCGCCGCAGTCTAAACAGATTGTGTGGATCTGCTTTCGCGGAAGGCGATAACAATTAGTGAGGCCGTTTCGCGGCAGGCGAAAAACAATTGGGGGTCTTTCTCGCCGCAGCGCGTAAGCTTTTGAGGAACCTTTGACCGTGCTCCTCAACACATTCATGCCTGCCAGAGGGTAAAAGAGCGGGTAAGACCCACACTTTGATAAAAATTACGCTTACATGTCCAAGTTTAGCTCCGGTGGACCCTACGCGGGCAGCAGCCTTCGGTGGCTCGCCGGGGGGGGCTCGGTGAGACCCTTCACGCGAAACCGCACCTCGCCTCGGGCTCATGGTGCTGGTGGGGGACCACGCCCTCAGGTCCGTGGTGCGCGTCGCCCACCTGACTAGAACCCTGTGTTACACTCCTGTCTCCACCGCCACAGCTGAAACCGATCCCTCTACCCCCCCCCTCCCCCACCCCCTTATTGTCGAACACGGGCCTGGCCTC
Organism: Alaria marginata; assembly: GCA_037833945.1. NCBI lineage: Eukaryota > Phaeophyceae > Laminariales > Alariaceae > Alaria > Alaria marginata. The sequence continues at coordinate 13,119 of JBBMKB010142386.1, forward strand.
TCCAGCAGTATTGTTGCCGTCGATGACGCTTCATTCCTCACCAGGTTCAAAGTTCACGGTGAGCCTACCGCCAACACCCGCTACCGTCCCATCGCCCTCTTAGACGCCGGCTTTCCTCGAACCTTCGAGTAGGTAAGTATATGGACGAGTGGTTGACGCGTTTAGTGTCTTACAGCGTGTTTACAGCAGATGCAGCCGGAGGTATGCCGAATGCCAAAATGACGAAGAAGCCCTAATATGGATCTTCAAAATTGTAGAAAAATCATTTTTAAATATATATATTTAGAGTCCAGTGGTTGTCAGCCACAAAGGTGGTCCTGAAACTGTAACGGATTTCGAGGGTTCGCTACTCCGAGTGTGCTTAACTGCGTACGCTAGTACATCTCGAGACAAGTACGTACAAAACAACTGAAAGTTGCAACGTAGACCCGTACACTATGGCCAGCTGTCGGTGTTTCATTAGTTGAATTTTATGTTGTCCAGCAAAAATGATACAGTTAAGCCGCGTGTCGGAATATTACGCTTGTAGCTTGGAGCTTGTACAGATGATCTACATGTGTTGAATGTTATTGGTTTGGGTTCCACCGCATTATCAGGTTGCTCCGCATTTATTTGTGTGACGTATCTACCGGATATCCGCGAGTACAGAGGTTCGAGGTTGGATATCCTATTAATAGCTCAGTTCTTCGTCCGCTTTCCTGGCGATTATGACCTTCTTCGTCTACCTTTCCCTGATTGCGACGTCCAGCTCTACCAAGCGGTTCTACTACATTGACACGGGACGATCATCGCTGGTATCAAGTTTAATTTATATGAAGTGATTTGAAGTGACGACATCGAGATACCGTACTTTAACGAGCATCAGGTCCTCCTCTGTTGGACTGCAGCTGTGGTATCACCCACACATACGCAGACACCTGTTCTACTGCAGCCTTGGAAGCACCCCTGCTGGCAGCTACACACAGGTACAGATCCACATCATTCTGACACCGCGAACCCTTTCTATTTGTGGAAGACGAATTTTAAATATTCGGCAAGTGGCCAGACGAATGGTGTCCCATACGACAATCCTAGCTCTACATATATAGGTTTCAAAAGTACAATCCACCCATATCAATTGGTGCATGAATATAAGGACCATATGTATTTCTCTTTAATATTCGAATGGTCTTTATATCTGCGACCATGAGCACAAAAAAAACATCATACCTGGGAATTAGCAGGGTTTTTTACGGTTATCCGTCCGTAAACGGTGCGGTTTTATTAAATTAAAAACTCGTACGGTGCGTGTCGGTGCGCTTTTCGGAAATCAGAAATCTTACGGTGCGGCTCGGTGCGGTTTTCATAAAACAGGAGTCCTACGGTGCGGTTTGGGTCGGTATCCATTCTCACGGTGCGGTGCGGTTTTAAGAAACCAGAAGTCCTACGTTGCGGTTCGGTGCGGTTTTACGATATCGAACATTTTACGGTGCGGTGCGGTGCGGTTTTGAAGAGGGAAAAAATCCTACGGTGCGGCGCGGTGCGGTTAACCGCACCTAACCGATACGAAAAACCACATCGTAAAGAACCCTGGAAATACAGAAAGTTGTTGTATGATATCGGTAACCCTACGACGGTGCGGGTCGGTGCTGTTTAATGTTCTACAGTACGATTCGTGCGGTTTTCAGAAATCGAAAAACCTACGGTACGATCCGGTGCGGTTTTCAGAAATCAGAAATCTTACGGTGCGGTTCCGTGCGGTTTTCGGAAATCAGGAATTTTACGGTGCGGTTCGGTGCGGTTTTCATTGTCACGGTGCGGTGCGGTCGGTTTTCGGAGACAGGAAAACCTGCGGTGTGTTCTACGATGTAGTAAATCTACGGTGCGGTGCGGTACGGTTTTCAAGAGGGCAAAATTCCTACGATGCGGCGCTGTGCGGTTAACCGAACCGAACCGCACCGCACCGAACCGCGAAAAACCGCACCGTAAAGAACCCTTGGAATTTGCTTCTAAAACAAACAGTTTTACCGAGCGAGCCAATTATGCCGACCAAAACGGGAACTACTACTGCTGCAGCAATTTTCAGGGGGTTGATCGACGAGATTCACGCACAGCAACGCTGACCGGGCCTTTGTCTCGTGTGTCCTGCTGCTGCTGCTGTTGTTATTAGCATCGCTTCTTCTTCTTCTTCTTCTTCTTCTTCTTCTTCTTCTTCTTCTTCTTCTTCTTCTTCTTCTTCTTCTTCTACTTCTTCCGCTGCTGCTGCTACGAGACCAGTTCAAGTACGGACCGAGATTGTTTTCTTCTGAAAGAGAACGCAAATACCGTAATAATGCTAATACACGCCCCCCGGGACGTTGCGGTTGTGCAAGCTTGAAAAAGCAACCCGGGGCGTTTAATTTGTGACAGGGGTGTTTTCTGAGACAGTATGTCTTGTCGTTTCGCCCCCCGGGGCGATACAAAAAAGCAAACAAACACACACACCCCTCACGCACTCAACAACAGCACAGCAGCAGATGTTGGTCATTTCGCTATCCAGCAGCACCGACAACGCGCCCAGCATCGACAAATCAACACGGTTACTGGGCTTTACGTTCCAGCGATGGTGTTCATAGTAGGGTATGGTCTTCTCCCCACACGCCACCGTACACGGCACTGAGATCTCGCGACTCAAGTTTTTCCTCTCAGGATTCCCGTCGTGGAGCGGGGAGCTTCATTTGCAGGGGTTTTTGGGCGGGTACGTCTGCGAGGAGTCAGCAGGGGTGCCGGGCGCCCCTCGCCAGTAGCGGTGCTAGTAGAGCTAGGAATTCTCCCCCCATGCCATCGGGCGCGACACTGGGCTCTCGGGACTCAAGTCGTGGGTCTCAAGACGCCCGACGCGCAATATGCAATTCCTTCCGGAGGGTACCCTTGGGGGCATCCACACCTACGAGGGGGCAGCAGAGGTGCCAGGCAAACCTAGCAGGCGGAAATACTCAGAGCGAGGCTATGTCTCCTCGCTCTCTACCACCGGGCGCAGCACAGACGTCCCGGCACTCGAGTGCGACGTATCAAGATGTTTGTCTTGCAGTCGGGAGCCATGTCCGAAGGGGGCCCTTGCGGGGGCCCACACCTGCGAGTAGTCAGCTGGGGTACCAAGCAGCGCTCGGCAGAGGTAGAGCTCATAGTGGAGTAGGGTCTGGGCCTTCTCCCCCGCTACCACCGGGCGCAACAGCGGGCTCGCGGTACTCAAGAAAGCCCACCCCCACCCCCCCCCAGAGAGAAACATGTGGGAGGCGGCGTCAGGAGTGCAGGGATCTCATGGAAGTTGACCTTTTCAGGGGAATGCACCTCAAGAGGATAATCTGATCCGTAGGAAGCGATCTAGGGCGGGGACGAGAGGAAGTCATCGCCAACCCGACAGCGATACCGCATCGGCTGCGGAGGAACTTATCTCCTCCAGAACAAGGGCGCGCACCCGGATAGCTGCTGCCATCAGCGCACGATCATCGGACGGGGGGGGTGGGTAGGCAGCTTCCCACTAGGTTATTTCACAGAGTGTCCCCTCACCAGCCAACGATGGCACGGATGGTGTCGTTGGCAACACGCTTGCAGCCAGTATCGTCGTTGCCGGAAAAATCTCCAGATGCACCTGGTTCATCACAGCCGACGACAACGGGACCGGGTCCACCCCTGATGACTCCCCTTCCACTTGGGGGTATGAGAACACCCGTCATAGAAGGTTCGCCGCTGCTGGGAGAGCCACCACCCCAGACACCTGGGCTTACGCAGCCACCGCAGTCGCTGCAACCGCCGTGGCCTACCATGCCCCCGATAGCGCGACCGACGGTGTTCGTTTCGCGCCCAGTGCAGCCTCCATCAAGGGGGCAGTCTCAACCATTGATACAGCCTCCCCCAGCCATATCGGTGCCCGTATTGACCCCTCCGACGACACCACAACCGCCGCCAGCTACCTCGCCGTCCGCTAGGCCACCGCTAGTGTCATCGCACAGTCCGCCACCGTTGCCGCCGACGCCGTCGCCGCCGCCGCCCCCGGCACTGCCGACAGCTGGCCATCTCTCGCCAGCGGCACCTCTCTTGATACCGGGTACGGTCCTTGCGCTCGAAACGTCATCGCAGGCAGCGGCCAGAACGGCGCAGTTGGCGCCCCCAAGGCGATCAAAGCCGACACCCACACAGACGCCGTAGGTAAGAGCTTCGGCACCCGCCCCGACGTCCGAATTGCCCCCGTCGCCGCCACGGACACCATCACCGACACCCGCAGCAGACCAACTCCGGGAAGAAGCCTTGGAAAATGCAGCGTATGCTACGAGGCTTTAGCCGCCCCTTTGGTGAATTTAGCGAGCTGCCCCCATCGACTGCACCTTCCGTGCTACGCCGCACTCCGAGTCAGGGCGGGCATTTACCCTCGGAGGTTTGACCTGGAGCGTCTAGGGCCAAAGGAGCGGCACTCCTGATCGACAGCGACGAAGCTGAATGTGATCGAGGACACCCACCTCCGACAACCCAGACGGCGGCGTCGTGGGAAATCGTGGAGCGGCGGCTGAGATGACAGGGGCTGTGCCCGAAGCGGGCATTGCCGGCGTACTCGCTCGAGTGGCTGGGTGGTAATATTTTTTGTAAAGCAGGTCTTGAAAGTGTTGGCCATCTGCAGCTACGAGTAGTAATCTGTCCTCGGCTGATTACGTCTGTTTGGCTGATCCGCAACACATGTACCTGCCCATACGTCGACATCTATATGTATGTATGTAAACTACCGCCCTGTCTGCTTCGGAAACAGCTCAATTCCTCTCGCTCAAAGGCCTTGCCAGCTCCGCCCCGGGGCGTGCGTCCCGATATGTTGAAAGGGGGGGCGTTTACTACGTACCCGGGGCGTTTTTCGCATTGTTGTTTAAGGAGCCGTGCCGGGGTTTCTTTTTGTGTGTTTTTGTTGATTGCTCGAGTAAAAATAGCTGTAAAAGTATTTTTTGAGCAGAAGCCATATTATCTCTAGTATATATATTCTCGCTGTAGGAATAACACCTTACGGAAAACGTGATACCTCCTCAACCACAACTTCGTTTTTTAACATCGTCATAGGTGAAGAAGGCTTATGTCCACGGCAATACTTTTTGTACTGATGCCAGATCACTCGGACGCATTGTTCAGCCCGAAAAACGCGTAAGAGGCTATCGCTGTAAATGGTAAATAGTACCCTGCCATAGATTGGTCGCACTGAAAAATGTAACAGGTATGAGTTCTCGCGCCACCGTTGTTGTAAATAGCACCCTGTCATATATTGGTCACCCTGAAAAACGTATGAGATATCGTGCCACCGTTGTTGTTTAACATTGAACTTCGACGACAATGGCAACCACTGGCATACCGACCGATGCCAGCCTCACGGTGCTCCGCATTCCTTACAGCACGAGCGCAGCAATGTATTGGAGCTGCAGAATACCAAAATTCAGGAAAATCTGTACCAGATGCAAAGACACCAAGGACTACACTTAAGGGATATACTGAGTATATGCTTGTGATTCAAGATGTATTGGGCTGAACCTAAGCTTTCTTTCAAGCCCTTATGGGTGTCCGAACTAGGTGTGGTTCGGAAGGGACCAGGTTTTCCGAAAGGCGTGTTTCGTAGCCTTTATTTCACGGGTAATGCTATTTGCGACACCGGTGTCGCAAATAGTTATTTACGACACGGTGTCGCAAATAAGCGGCTTATTCGCGACACCGCGCTTCAT
>JBBMKB010142497.1:0-18822 GCA_037833945.1 Alaria marginata
TTTTTTGTGAAATCAAATCCAAATTGGACAATATTTTTTCCAAATTGGATTTTTTTTTTGCTGTTAATCCAGGCCCTAATCAGATACCCCAACAGCCTGCAACATGAAGTGTTGAAAAGTAGAACGCCCTTGGACCTCGGAGGCCAATCGGGGACCGGGGGCGGTTCGGTATACGCGTATACCGGCACTCTGCATCAATACTGCAGCTATAATAGGGCTGTGAGAGTTGACTGACGACTCCAAGTTACTTCCAGCGGTGCCAAAGTTAGATCCGGGTTTCCTGGTTTGTAGGAAGGCTTGTTTGATTTTGTTACATTTTTTTTCCTTTTGGTGTGCAAAACACACCCAAAAACCAAATACTCGTATTATAACAACAATGGTTTCGTACGTAGCGCAAGGTTTGCCTCCGGCGGTGCCTACACCCGGCAGATCCAAAGTGGTGGGTTGGGGGGGGGGCTCCCGCGGACCCCCGTTGACCTTCTCTGTTAGGCTCGCTTCACTCGCCTGACTTCACGTACCGGTAGTCGACAGTCAGTTATTATTACCAAATGGGATCACATCCGGGTGGGATCAGGTCCGGGTGGGATCAGACTGAAGCGCGGGGCTTGTTTTGTTTTTCTCCCGCGTATTCTTATGGGGAATATTCTCGGAAAGTTCTCTTACTCGTCTACCAAATGGAAAACTCTACTGTTAATAGTTGGCTGGCTTCGCCTCCGCACTACGATATAAAAAATGCAATAATAACTTGGCAATTGGCAATGTACAAAAAAATCAAACATTCGTCAAGCTCATATTTTATTATACCCCAAGTATTAATAGTTAATACTCGTAGGTGTTCTATTTTTTCCAGACCTTATTAGCCGGAGATGGGGGACGTTTCATCACCCCCACCCCCCCCCGTCAAAATCCGCGGCGCCTTACCGCGGAAGACGTCTATTAATAGTACTTGAAGCGCAATAGTGGGCGCGCTTCGCGCGCCTTATGTTTTGTTTTTTGGCTGCTTCAAGCGAAAGTCGTAAAGGATACCCACGCAGACGGTTTCATTGATCACGGTATGATATTATATCGTCGAACCGGCTCGAAAGATGACCGCTTTTCTTTCGTCCCAGATTCATTGGCTCCCCCTGAATGCAGGATCGGTCGGCGAACAACGTCCTGCTGGTCGTTTGGGGTCGACTTCGATCTTGCACTTCGGCGTACCCTATCCCGACCCCGGACCTAACCCTAACCTTAACTCTAACCCAAACCCTTTGGGGGGCTCGAGGTCGGCAACCCCAACCCTTTGGGGGGCTCGAGGTCGGCAGATGCAGACAGTCGCGCGGCTTCGCAGTGTGTTTTGGTGGCGTTTTAAGAACAAAAACCCGGGCGGCCAATTGGCCAGCCTCGACCACTCAGACCTAAAATACCATATACGACCGGCAGGAAGTTTTTTGCCTGCCCGTCCTGCGGGTCTCCGATCCTATACGTAGAGAAACTTCCGTAAGGAATTGGGCCCCATGGGCCCCAGTTCCCTCTGAAAAAAATCGTCCAGAAATGGGTCCGGCTCTCACGTCTCGAGCAAGAGCTCCAGCCACACAGCATCAACGGCCCTCAAAATTTGCAGCGAGCACTCTCAGAGGAGTGGAGCATACGACCTCGACGGTTTGGCGTCATCTCGTGCCCTGTGAGGCGAAGAATCATCGGCTGCGGTAGGTGTTGTGTGCGTAAAGCACCGTTTTTTACTGCTGCGGCACACAAAACAAGATACCCCGAGATCTCCAGCGGGTTGTGTGGGTTTCAAAACCATAAAGGGGAAATCCTGTTTTGTTTTCTAGTTTTGTCTACCATGAGAGTTAGCCTTGGATGATACCTCGGTAGCTGAACCTTGCTGGCTTCACAAACACCAGCCAACAACGGTGCTCCCGGAGTTGGGTTTTTCACATCGTGCGGGGCGGTACGGTCCCGGGCGATCAACGCCCTCTTCCCCGATTATTTGGAGTTGTACATGTATGGAAGACGTTCTGATCCGGGAATGGAACAGCAGCTGTCGCTATGATAGGAACTCGCGTCACAAAGCAATTTATGTCATATTTGCACTGCTGTGGTAAACTTGAGTGCGTTGGTGGACGGTGGCGGCGGACGAATTTTCCGGCTTCAGCGATGTATAAGTATATAAAGTAGAGGAGGGTCCCTGTTTCTTCAGTGGCGCGGTGCGGTGAAAACTAGAACCTCGCATTCGCTCGTACGTGACTGACTCTGTTGACCGTCCAATTGATAACGTTATCACACGCTACTGACCTTGGCCACCCAACTGATTGACACTATTAATATCACACGTTACTGACCCTGTTTAGCACCCAACGGGCAGCGTTAACGTTGTGCGAAAACGCAGTGCTAACGGTGTGCTCTCACGTTGTGCTCTCACGTTGTGCGCTGACATTGTGCTAACATTGTTCTCAAACGTTGTGCTAACGTTGTGCTGACGTTGTTCGCAGGCATGGGACCACGCGGACTTTGTGCGGATGGCGAACCACAGCGTCCTTTTCCAGCCAAGCTGGAAGCCCCTGGTTGTTCTCCAAGAGGCGCAGGCTAACGCATTCACCTTTGGAGGGCAAGAGGTAAAACAACTTGGAGATGCAGGCTAAGCAACTTTCATCACACAACACAACACAACACAACACACCACAACAAATCACAGGCGTGCCTTCATTGTTTTTTCATGCTGTGATTTTCTGATGTTTCTGTTTTTTTTTAATGTTTAACACTCCCCTCCCTGGCTTGCGCTGCGTGCGCTGCAGACATCCCTCATCAACATGTGGCACGGCCGCAGACCTGGGGGCGTCGTGAACTGCGTGAAGGACCTTGGGACGCTGCGCCAACTCCGAGGAAGCCGACTGGTCCCGTTCCGTCTGGGGTGCAACTGCCTCTACGACCACCCTGCGCTCACCCGCATGTTCAGGAGGTAAGTTTACCCTTAGCTATGCCGTTTATTGTATAGCTGTATACACGCGTTTTTTGGACAAATGGCTTGGATTTAGTTTGGGATAGTTTTTGCGGTTTCTGGAAGGTTTTTTCATTCGTCGTACTACCATTTTCGTGTTGATAGCGCGCATCTTCAGGAGGTAAATTTACATGTGTAGTACTAATACCAGTATTGCCGTATATGGCGGTGTACAACGCACCCTTTGGAATTGGTTTCACAGCCGATTTGCTCCATAACCGGGGGGGCACAAACAGCGGTTATGGCAGCTTTCGGAAGATCCCGTGGATATCTTTACAGGTAGGCGTCGCTCGGCGTTTTGCTCTGTACCGGTCGACGTTGAAATTCGTCGGAGGGGGTGTGTATACCAGGGTATTATGCACACTCATACACGGTACTCGTTTTGAAAGCGCGCATGTTCAGCAGGTAATTTACATTCCTGCTGTAGTGTCAAGCGTACTCGGTTTTGATAGCGCACATGTCCAGGAGGTAACTTTGATTCTTGGCAGAACACCGGTTATACGTAACACCGGTTATACATAACACCGGTTATACATCGCACCGGTTGTACATAGCACCAGTTAAACTCGTTTTGATAGCGCTCAGTTTGCTCAGTAAGTAACTTACATTCCCTACGAGCATATTCAAGAGGTATCAATTGCTTACATTCGTATTAATAGTACAAGCATCTTTAGGGGGTATCTAGTACACGCATACTCGTTTTGATAGCACGCATGTTCAGGAGGTGACTTTAAATTCATGGTATACCACGAGCTATGCTCGTTTTGATAGCGCGCATGTTCAAAAGGTATTATAACTTATATTCCTACAGTAGTACAGGCATGTTTTGGAGGCAACTTACATTCGTAGTATAATATCAACTTACTCGTTTCGATGGGGCGCATTTTCAGAAAGTAACTTGCCTTCATAGCATTTTACAAGTATCCTCGTTTTTTTAATAGCGCGCATGTTTAGGAGGTATATTAACTTCGTAGTACCAGCATACTCGTTGTGATATGATAGCGCAAAAACAAATCACTACGCCCCCCCCCCCCTCCCCTTCTGGTGCTCAGTCTCGAAAGGGATGCGCGGTCAGTGGCCACATGACCAAGGCAAACAACAATTGATTACTCCCCGCGCCACCCCTCTCCCCGATCCGACTTATTTTCATAGCAACGCCTCTGACTCTGGACTGCGGCGGCTGATGCGCGCGAATGTTTCAAGTCCCCCTGCAAATGTTGAGTAGATGCAATCTAGAGTGTTTTCTTTTATGAAACACAACGACAGCCGCCGACGTAAAGTCAACGAACTCCACGTTTTTCTCAGCCGATGCCTCGCCTTTCTTAAATTGACCTCAGCCGACCGACCCCTTTCACCGTTGTGCGCACGCAATGTTTTAAGATGATGTTATTAGATGCCCTGTAACGATTCTGTAGATGCAACCTCGGAGTTTTCGACTCGTGTTCCTTCATTTCACATGTGCCGCCCCCTGTCACCCCCCCCCTTTCACCGTCGTGCCCGCGCGATGTCATGTCCCCTCTCCCCGCCTTGACATGCCCTCGATTAATAGCAACGCCTCCGACGCCGGGTTTCCTCGGCTGATGCACATCAATGCGTCGATGAGCGGCCCCGTGAAGTTCTTGGCTAAGGACGGTTTAAGGCCCTACTGTGTCGCCTTTGCCGGGGCCGAGTTCGTCGTGCTGGAAAGGATCCGCATCGGAAAGGAAGACTACTGGGTGGTGCAAGTCGAGGTATATTGTTTTTGTTTTTGTTTTTGTTGTTGTTGTTGTTGTTGTTGTTGTTGGTGTTGGTGCATATGTAACCCAAGTGGAGATGTGTGGGTTTGGAGGCAGGCCCCTGCAGTTCGCTGCGTTTGAGGTTTTCTCTGTTGTCGTTTGCGATTTTATTTTGCGCGTCGAGGTATGTGCGACGCACTTGCAGCTCCCTGGGCTTGAGGTTTTATTTGCTATCGCATTTGTGTTCGATCGGCGTCGTCGGCTTGCCTTGGCTGGCGTCATTGGCAATTAATTTTCATATCGTATCTGTCGTGTCATTCGCTAGGCTCGAACTTCCTGGTGGGGTTTCTTTTCTTTTTCTGCTTTTTGTTGCGTTCGTTCCTGTGCGTCACTAGTTTGCTGGCTCAACTTGTGTGGTGCGGCATTGGCTCTTGATTAGCGGCGATATGCGGTGATACGCCCATTTTTGAAGCGGTGTGTCCTTTTGTAGGAGATACGGTTCCTTTTGAGACGACATGGCCCTCTTTAAGGAGATACGCCCCTTTTTTGAAGCGATATTGCCCTTTTTTTGAGTCGATATGGCCCTTTTTGAGGCGACCCAGAACATGACAGACCCCCCCCCGTCTCCCTCACGTCCCTCACGTCCCTCGATGCCTTTTATACTCTTTACCGCATTACACGCATGATAGCACACCCTCTTTACCTTATGACAGTCGGACGAGTTTCCAAGCAGATTATATGGACAATGGACAATGAGGAAAGCGTAAACGCCGGGCGATGTGTTTGCGGAAATACCTCGGCAAGACCTTTCGGAAGCCACCATGTTCGTTGATTGTGCCCCCCCTTGTTAAGGAGGAAGTCGTCCCGGAAAATCATCACAGGGGATGTGTTATCTTGCGTGGTACCTGGTGTACGGTATGGCTTTTTGTTCGGGCGATATGGTCCCCTGTGGGCAGAACATGACGCACCCCCTCGCGTCTCCCTCGCATCCCTTGATGCCCCCTACCCCCTTATTACCTTATTAATAGATTCGCGTCCCCCGCCTCCTGGCGACCCCCTGATGCCCCCCCCACCCACTTTTATGTGTAGCTTCGCGAGAGTTGACGTTATTAGTAGACCCCGATGAACACGAGATGCGCCGATATGCCGCGATATGACCCTGCGGGCAGAACTTAACGCCCTGCCTCCCGTCGCCCTCCCATCCCTCTATGCCCCCACCCCACATTTTTTTTATTAGCTTCGCGAGTTCACGCTAGACCCCGACCAGCACGAGGACTGTGGTTCCGCGACCCCTGGACTCGAAGGTCTGCCGGACATGCACGCCAGGCTGGGCACGCACGAGACGATCGGCGTTGTGCCGGTGACGACGGAAGGTATGCCGACGCTGCAGAAAGGTCAGGCGCCCACGGACATCGACCGCTTCAAGGCGTGGTCGATGGACCCGCGTTACCACGCGGTTTCACACGTGAGTCGCATCGAGTCGGGAGGAGGGGAGGGGGCGTACTCGTTTGTTGCTGGCCTTCCTTAGTCGTCCAACCGACGTCGTTACCCATGCTCTTCTCTCTCTGCCCCTTCAATGTCCCTGCTCTGTTGCCGCGCCTGCCTGCGCACGCCTGTGTCGAATTTTGACTTAGCACGTGTAATGTTTTGGTCGCTGAGGCTACTTGATTGGTTAGGGTTGGGCACTGGCAAATTATGTACTGGCGGTGGTAGTCTACTGGCGGTAGCTATCTACTGATTGAGCTTGCCAGTAGATGCTGCCAGTAGGTTTGATATTACGTATATACGTTCAAGAAACATGTGGCGCCACATTATGTTATGGAAATCCATCAAAATCGTTTTGGCAGGGCCAGTATCCGGTATACTGCTGCTATCCAGTAAAGTGATTGGTGTCGAAGGCAGTATTGTATCTGCTGAATTGAAGCTACCAGTGCCCAACCCTATGATTGATTTATCCACCCTGTTGAAGATGACATGTTGTCATGCTGTGTTCATCCAACCAAAAGACTTACCCTTGCCCTCTCTACCCCCTGCCATGGTCCTACTCTGTTGCTCTGTTGCCGCGCCTGCCTGCATCTATTTGGATGGTTTTCTTGTTGATATTATTAGCACGTGTGGGGCCTGGACGACTACAGAATTTTCCTCTTCATGCACCGGCTGCTGCTCACATTCGCCCCTCTCTTCATCACCTTGGTACGGCGCTGCTCGATGTTGATGTGGTGAGCTTTATCATACCTTTCAGCATCCAATGCTTAAGCATATTGCGCCCCTCTTTTGTAAAGTTGATTCATTACAACCACCCCCCCCCCCCCGCCCATAGTTAATCAATTAATTACATTACCTCCGATATATATCATACTATTGGCGTCGACGCAACATTTAATACCGTCTATCATACCGGGTGAAGTCCAACCAAAAATGAGGTGTTTTGATGCCTTCCTTCCTGACGATCGGCATCTATCATACCGTCTATCACATCGGGTGATTCGAAACCGACCTGAATCTATTTTTATGCCCTCCTCCTTCCTGACGATCAGAATACCGGTATGTACAAATTTGTTTTTGTGTGCATCTATCGTACCGTTTATCACTCCGGGTGATGACAAACCGACGTTGACCTATTTTGTAGATACCCGTCCTTGCGGATGATCAGGGTATCCTTCCTTGCGGATGATCAGGGTATCTATCTACAAGCTTGTTTTTGTGCGCATCTATCATTCCGCCAGTCACACCGGGTGATAACCAACATTGAACTACTGTAGGTTGATGTCTTCCTTACGATCGGGGTTATCTATATACTGTACCTGGTGCAAGTTTGTTCTTGTCTGCATATATCATACCAGTATATCACACCGTCTACCTCACCTAGCGATGACAAATCAACATTAACATTCACCTATTTTGACGCCTTCCTGGCAATCGGGATATCTACTATCTACAGGTTTTGCTTTAGTCTGCATTTATCATACCGTCTACCGGTACCACACCGGGCGGTGACCTACCACCGTTTAATTGTTTGGATGCGTTTGTCCTTCCTCACGATCAGGATATCACATCTACTTTTTTTTTTTGTATGCGTCTGTCTGTCACACCGTCTATCATACCAGGTGATCACAAACCGGCGTTTTTGTATGCTTTGATGCCCTCCTGACCACCAGAATTGCGTCTGTCAAAACGTCCCACCAAACCCGGTGATAACCGATGTTTCACTAATTTTTATGCCGTCCCTACTGTCAGGATTACCGCCATCGTCGCCACTGTGGTGCTGGCTGTGTGGAAACCAACGTCCGACGAGCTCATGGCCTATTACTTCAACTCCACATTTGGAACCTTCGTGGTAAGTGGGGGCGTACCTTCGGGGTAAGTGCGTGTGTACCTTCGTGGTGAAAGTGTGTACCTTCGTGGCAACTGCGTGTGCACATTGGTGGCAAGTGTGTGTGCTTTGTTTTGTATTTTTCGACCGTGCCACCACGACAACACCATTTTAGGCCTCGCGACGTGCCCACGCTGCGACCAATCGACTGATCGACCCCTTGCGCAACCTGTGACCTACCTATGTATGCTATCTGATGATTTCGACCGAAGGCATTATTTTAACCTTTTCTACGCGTGCATGCAAAATCCAGGCGCGTCTCAGGTTTTCTATATACACGCTTTTCTTTTTGCGTATCCGGGACTGGTTTCTGGCATCGTGATGGCTTGGCAGTACGAGTGTTACCGTATGGTAGTCTGCTGTTGCTGACCGAATGCTCTGCTGCTTTTTTTTAACCTTTTCTACGTATAACACGATACGTACATCTGTGTACCATCCCGGCGCCTCTCAGGTTTTCTGCATGCACGTTTTTCTTTTTGCGTATCGGGGATTGATTTCTGGCGTCACGATGGCGAGCTCACTGTTACGGGGGCTGCTTGTCCAAATCACCGAGGTGCCACATCTTCTCTTCCCAAACAAAGTTCCCGTCGGCAGCAACGTGGTGAGTTAAATGCTGCTCGTGTTGTGCAATTGGGTACCCGGTTTAAGAGTCTCTCGGAACAGGGAAGGGGCACCGCTCTTATTTCCATAGCGCTCTTATCTCAGATTGAGCATCATATGATATACCTGTAGTTTTTAGTATAGGATTCACAAGACGTGACAAGCCTATTAAACCGCGCTTAAGTATGTTTTCTCTTATTGCGGACGCTCTTAAACCGGGTGCCCCACTGTACTACTGTAGGTTAGGTTGGGTTGGGTTGGGTTTGGTTGGGTTGGGTGGTATGGTGTGGTGAGGTAAGGCGAGGTAGGTTGTGGTGTGGTGAGGTGTGGTGAGGTGAGGTGTGGTGTGGTGTGGTGTGGTGTGGTGTGGTGTGGTGTGGTGTGCTGTCTTGTCTTGTCTTGTCTTGTGCTGTGTTGTTGTGCTGTGATGGGGTGTGTTACGCTTTGTTGTTCTGTGCTGTGCTGTGCATGGCGGGTTCGCTGGTGATTTGTCTGCGCATGGCTGAAACATGCTTGGGGCTGCGTTGTCGTTGCGTCTCGCTTTGTCCTCAAGCGCGTTTCTCGAACCGCTACCGTTAGCAGTGTTGTGGATGATTACAAAGGTGGTTATCTTGCTTTCCACTCGTTGCGGTCGCCCTCTCTGCTCTTCGTTTCTTTCACCCCGGGCACCTCGTAACCCTTTTAGTACAGTCGTGGTCTATTAATGTATTAATAGTGTATTATTGTATTGATGTATTAATAGTGTTAGTGCGGTACCCTTTAGTGCGTGGCCCCAGTTTAGTGCGGTGACAATCGCTTCTCACGACCTCTCCCTAAAGAGTACTCCAATGTACCGTGATAGTGCGGGTTCCCTATTTAGTGCGGGTGTTGTCATTTGGCAAGGCACCGCACTATTGAGGGGCCACGACTGTACTGGAAAAATAATCCGTGGGACTTGCCTAGGTTCGGTTGGAGTCCCATGGTGCATCCATGGGACTTTCATGGAACTTCCATGGGACTTTCATGGCACTTGGGCTTGCGTGGGAGTCCCATGGTATACCCGTGGGACTTTTATGGTTCTCCCATGAGAGAGTTCTAGCCACACGAACTTCAAGTATTTTGTCCGCCAAAACGTGTATGCGGTTCTTACATGATGTTAATGAAATACCCCGAGTATGATTTACATGAAATGAAGGCTAGTCTGATGACCTGAGTAAACTGCACTATAAATTGTTTGGGCTGGTCGGTGCTATTAAATTAATGCTTGCTCGGTTAGGGTTACGTGAGCGGTGGCTAAACATTTTTTTCTTTCGTTTTCAAGAGCCTTTTTTGCCCCTTTTCAACTTGCAACAGACACACATGGGATTTCGAGCCAATCACATCCCGAAGGGGAACCTTGCATGATATCGTCATCAACTAATCAAAGGACATGCCCTACTCCAACTCCCTTTCCAGGTAAGGCAGTTCGTCTATAGGGTCCTCCGTTTCATCATGCACGTTGCAGGTGATCTTTACCGATGGATCCTACGAGGCATTGTGGATCACTTGCCTCCAGTGCGAGGGCTCGGCAGCACGGTGCGGTTCATCGACGGCACTCTTGGGTGAGAGATGAGACCCGGCCCGACGTTTTTTTTTGGGGGTTCCCGTTTTTTTGCGTCACGTTTTTTGGTGTCCAGGTTGTTAGTGTCACGTTTTTCAGGCAAGTAATACACTATTATGGATGACACTTGATGTGTACGATATATGTATGCTTATATTTGTCAAATTTGCCTTTGTTTTCGCACATAGACGGGATAGGCTCCAAAAACTCGGGAATGGAAGAACACCCCAAAAAAAACGAAACAAGCCGAAAAAAACACAAAAAAAAACACGTAACTAATGTGCATGTGGACTTTCCGGCGTCCAATCTCTCGCCGCCCGCCGCCCCCGCCCAATCTTCTCGACGTTCCAGGTTTGTGATGAATTTCGTCATGATGTTGATGATAGGTTTGGCGTCCGTGTTGCTCTGGTGGTATACACCGAAGCCGGACCCACCGTTCGTTGCCAGAGAGGTGGGTGGGATTGGCGAACAAGTGAGGGTGTACGTACCGTACTACTCATCTGAGAAAATGGTTGACATATTATACGCTTTGAATCGTGTCTCATGCGAGAAACTGGTTTAACATGCACTTTTGAATGTATGCCTCATGCGAGAAAATGGTTGACGCACTTTGAAGTATGTGTTAACCCTAACCAAACCTAATCAAACCTAACCAAACCCGACCAATCGTACTATTAATACTCGTTCAAGAAAATGGTTGACATTGGGTCTCCTAACATGTTTGCTCTGGACTACTGTTGGTTGTGCTGGTCAGGCGGAGTATGAAGGTCTAGTTCATTTAACCGATACCAAGTCTATGTCGGAGTTGTTGAGTCTGGTGAGAAGGTTGGTCTTCGGCGCTCGAGGCGATACAGACATAGCTTGGGATCGCCTTCAGCGCGCCATCGGCGAAGGTGGGTGTTGATTTGATTGGTTTGTTGATTTATTGACTGTTGATTTGTTGATTTGTTGATTTGTTGATTTTGATTGACCTGTTGATGTATTGATTGTTGATTTGTTGATTTGTTGATTTGTTGATTTGTTGATTTGTTGATTTGTTGATTTTGTTGGTTTGTTGATTTATTGATTTACTGATTTATTGGTTGGTTGATTTGTTGATTTATTGGTTGGTTGATTTACTTGATGTATTGACTTCTTGCTTTATTGGTTGGCTGATTTGTTGATACAGACGTAGCGTGGGAGCGGCTAGAACACGCCATCGACGAAGGCGAGGCCGGCACCACGTCAAACTAATTCTTGACTTATTCATGTATTTTCTCTGCCCACGAGTTAGTTTCTTAGGGCGTGCCTTGCCGAACCTATACTCTACCCGGCTGTTTTTTTTGCCTGCTCTATTTGTTTGGTTCTAGCGCGCATCGCGCTACGATATGCTGCCGTCACTTTCTGCGAAAACAATAAATTAAAACATGTTCTCCTAGTGCTGCTACCTCAGTAGTATCGGTGTTGTTTATTGTTGATCGACCCTCTCCCCCCGATTGATGGCAGGCGCACGTCAGTGCACGGGCGCGCGTCGGGCAAATACTCATGTCTGCTCTGCCGCGCTTGCCATAGCGGCCGTCAGGCTTAGGAGGGTGGCGTCACGCAAAGAAAAGTCCGCCATCAACCGCATCCTCGTCAGGAGCGGCCTGATCCGTGACAGCTTGGTGAGCAAGAGGAACCAGATATGGTTGTTACTTAGTTACGGGGTGTGTGTGTATGGGGGTGGTAATTAATTATTTTTAGCGCAACAGGGACGGCAATATGATAACAACAACAACCGCAAACGATACGATGTGTCTCCGGCCGCACCACAGCGGTCGTGGATTGGCTGTTGGTGGAGGAGCGTTGTTATTAATATTTGTGAAACACGTCGCCGCCGTGGAGCGGTTGGCGATAAAACAGCGCTCCATAACATGAGCGTACTTTGCAGTATGGACATTGCTCTTGTATTCTAATAATAGACTGTTTTTAATAGTAGTACCCTTGGCATGGTACACTCTAGGAACATACAATACTCATCGGGTTCTAGACGATGAATAGTGAATAGTGAATACCTGGTAGTGAATAGTGCACTCAAGTGTCGCACTTTCCTCGCCCGAGAAAGCTGGCCGTGCGAGATGTAACCGAGATGTAACGTGTTTCATAGCCGCTCTCGACGGCCGGGTTTTCTTGTTTGTTTTGCGTTAATTTATATGTTTCGTAGTTTCGTACACTTTCGTTTCGTTTCGTTTCGTTTCGTTTATTTGGTGGTTGTCTTTTTGCCACATTGTCAGCGCCACCAGTTTGATACCGAAGCCCGAAGCGGCCGCCCTTGACCGCCCTTGCTGTGCCCCTCCCGACCGACCGACCGACGGGTGTACCTCCCGACCGATTGACCGATCGACCGACCGACCGACCGACCGACCGACCGACCGACCGACCGACCGACCGACCGACCGACGGGTGTACCGCACTTGTCACGACGGATTTTTACGCCATTTTTTTGTGTCCTAGTTTTTTTTTGTGGTGTACTGTGATATGAATGGATACCTTGTCAGGTGAGAACCGCCCGCGTTATTCTTGCTGCTGCCAATCCCGCCATCTTTGTTTTTCCTTTTTTCCTTTTTTCGTTTGATATGGTTGTCTTGGTAGCTCAGAACTACCCACCCTGTGCTTGCTCCTGCTAACCCATCCAGCCCGCTCTTTTCTCTTTTTGTCGTTTGTTTGTTCGTGAATGAAAACCTTGTTAGGTGAGAACTGCTCGCGTTATGCTTGCTGCTACCACTCCAGCAAAAGCGGTGGAGGAGGTTGCGCATGAGTTGATGCACGCTGCGCAGGCTGGCTTGATATGGCCGGATGAACACCTTATTGGCCTCGCCGTAGCTAAGGAGGTATGCACTACATAACATAATTACGGAACGAGAACGGAAGTACAGCAGACCCCCTCGCCTGCCTCCCTGCCATGTCTGTGATGTGGTTGCACTGTTGTATGATACATGTACCAGGTACAAAACAAGAGCGGCATTCCAGTAGACCCCCTCGCCCCCCTGCCATGCCTGTTTTGTGGTGCACTGCTGTAGAACGGTACATGTACCAAACGAGAGCGGCATTGCAGTAGATTCCCTGTCATGTTTGTTTGTGAGGTGATGCACTAGTGTAGTGTAGGATCCATGACGAGAGAGGCACTGCTGGAGTAGACCCCCTACCCTTCCCTTCTTCCTCTTGCTCTCTCTCTCTGGTCTCTATGTGATGTGGTGCACGTTTATTGTGTGCGGCGCTCATTGATTATTTTCCCCGCGTGCCATGCTTGCTCTACGTGGAAGCAGGGCAGAAACCCAACAGCGGAGAACGTAGCTTGGCACAGAGCGAAGTGGGTTGCGGTTGCGGCGAACATGATTGTCGGTCGGGAGTCTTCGCCATCCCACCAGCAGGCGTCCTGGTGAGGATAGGGTTACTCACTATACTTTGTTCCTGCCGTTGTTTTTTCTTGACTGCGCCGGACAGAGCCTTTTCCACGTATGAATAGAGTACGGTGGCTGGTACCCCCATTTAAGAGCACCCAAGATAAGACCATTCGGGACTTAAGAGGGCCTGTTTAGGCTTGTCGCGGGGTGCTCTTAAATCGGGGCACCCACCGTACCACTTTTGCGCAGATAAGTATTAATAGTGGCCTGATTGACACCCCTACCCTGGACACGGCGAGTGCTATTTTATTTGTGGCGTACCAGTACTTCGTACTAGATTATGATCACATTGTAAATGATAACGCTTCGCACTTCATCCCCGAACATGCCTTCTTTTCCGCGCTCCCCCCTCTACCTCTCTCTCCAGGATCGCACCCCTTCCCGACATACAACCGGGCCAAGACCAAGACCTCGACTATCGCAATTGCACTTTCCCCCCCTCCGAGCGGTGCGTCGCTTGTTACTCCAATTACGCCCGGCTTGTCGGCGAAACTCGCACTCCAGGCGGCGCTAACCACATGAAGACGCAGGGCCGCCTCCCTCCCGCGCGGAAGGGTGTGTCGGCGTGCAAGTCGGCTATCAACAGGGGCACCAAGCCGTCCGCGCGCCCCCACTGCGAGATGCCGGAGGAGGACTGCCGTGTACCGCCGATGTGTTGCCCACACGGCGGGGAGTTCCCCTTCTATCACGAGGCGGCCCGACAGCCTGAGGTTAGAAGGAGTCTTTTTGTCGTCCGAATCGCCAAAACGAAAATGTTCCTGAACCCCCAATCGAACTAAGCTGCACCTTTTTTTTTTGAGGCAAAAACTGTGAAGGAATTTGGGTGCGATTTTTTGTTTCCCCGGTAGGTCAAGGGTTTAAGCTGAATGCGGCGTATTCATTCGTTCATGAGGAGTGTTTTCGTTCCATTGCGAGATGCCGGGGGATGACTGGCCGTGTAACGCCGATGTGTTGCCCACACGGCGGGGAGTTCCCCTTTTATCGCGTGGCGGCCAGACAACCCAGCGTTAGTTTTAAGCACAGGAACGTTTTAGTTGTATCGCATAAAAACGCGGCTTAACGCTGAACGCAGCGTAGGTAGGGCTTGCTGTTAGTTGGGTGGCGAAGTTGGCTTAACTAACCGACTACAGTAGTGTACCCACTTTAAGACCACCCCGCGACAAGCCTATTTGGGTGGTCTTATCTCTACAGTACGTAGTGGCCTTTCCTACCGGTAAATTTCAGTACGTACTGAACAAATTATTCCATAGTGATTCCAAATAGTTTTTTATTCTCTCGACAAGCCGATTTACTTGGTCTTATCTCCACTGCTGTGGCTTTAATCCGGATGGTCTTAAAAGCGGGTACACCACTGCTGTACGGTCTTTGTACTTATGTAAATCACGTTTTAAGCCACCAAGGCGCCAGTTTTCAGATACATATATACGATAAGACGCGTAACTTCGTAAGTTACCGTTGCGCAACTAACTGTAACGCCTAGCCTATTAAGTGACTACAATAGTGGTCCCTCTATAATGCCGGTTTAATAATGCAGGTGCCCTATATAGTGCCGGTGAAATCGCTTGGCAGTTTTTCCCGCTGGCACATACCGGCGCTATAGAGGGACCACTACTGTACTACAGTAGTATTAATACTGCACTAATAACTCCTTTGAGACTTGAGAGGGAAACATTTCTAAAAGCCGTGACGATTACAGCGTCAGCCACACGAAAAAAAATCCCGGCCGCTGGAGTCGGGGGGGGGGTGTCCGCACTGCAATGCAAGGGGCTTCGAGCAGAGCTTTGCCCTGGGTGATAAACTCAGGTCTGCGTAGGGTGTCCGAGAGGTATTGACATCATGTCGCCACTGGGACCCTGGTATAGCGACCCAAAAATGCGACCCAAAATGAGATACTCGTAGATGCCGCAGTGTCGAAAAAAAGTGCCGAAAAAAAGTGTCGAAAAAAAGCGACAAGTGACGATTTTATGTTTATTACAGCATCGCCTACCTGAAATAAAAGCCCGGGCCGCTGGAGTTGGGGGACGTGTCCCAACCGGGATGTAAGGAGCTGGGAAGAACGCACGCAGCATAGTGGTACTGTTAGTCGTACTGCTGTACGCTGCATGCTTCCGTGTCCCGTCCACCCTTTGTGTATGCTGGTATATGACCAAGCGAAGTCTGAAGTTATGCCTCTTTCATAAATAAAAACAGGAACTAATTAACCAGCTACGGTATTAAACAGTATTTCTCCAAGAGTCCCGCGGAAACTATATTTGCTGCGCTCCGCCTGCCTGCCTGCCTGCCTGGCCTTATTTCCCTGCTTTAGCTTTATGTAGGTTTTGAGGAGCCGCATCTTCGACTCATGCTCTATTAATAATTCGTGGAATCTGTTTCCCCCCGAATTTCCCATATTTCTGCATGTGCGGATCATCAGAGTGGGCTAGTGTGACGGTAGTGGCGTGGAAGGCCGGTATTTTAACAGTCTTAGCTTAAAGCCGGATCTCGCACAGAGTCTTATTTTTTTCCCTTCTCTATTGGAATCTGTTTTTTCCCCGAATTTTCAATATTTCTGCATATACGGCTCATCAGAGTGGGCTAGTGTGATGATATTGCTGTGGAAGGCCGGTTATTTAATGTTTTTAGCTCAACGCCGGATCACGCGCAGAGTCCCGCGGAAACTAATGCTTGCTTCGCTCCGCCTGCCTTCCCTTTTTTCTTATTTCCGTGGTGTGTTTTTGTTTTGTTTTGAATGTTATATAGCTTGAGCCGGATCACGCACGGCGGCTGTTGGCACGGATTGCAAGTAACGATGAGACGTCTGCACGGATGGCAAGGTGGGTCGCCTGGTCTACAGTAATATTACGTGCCCCCAGTTTTCTGATTGGTCATTTTTTTTGTAAGGAGATTTCTGATTGGCCAAGAAAACCTCAAGCGATCGTAAGAAATATTCCTTAAAATAGCTCAAAATAGCCGAGCGACGTGTCGTTTCGTTCGCGAACTGCGGGCACGTAATACCAGTATGTACTTACGGCAGCTATTAATGGTTGCGGAATGGTTACTGGCACATTTAATGCTGTAGTTTTTGTGTCGTGATCTAATAAAAATGCTTGCTGACGTTCAGAAACTGTTTGGTTTTCTGGTGACGATGTCGTTTAGAGTGCCAATAATAGAGTACAGCTTAAATAGTTAATAATAGAGTATTCATGGACTACCTGGTATTAATATTGTACTAGACTAATACAGAATATCAGGTTACAGATTACGATTGTACTATCATATCGCTATATATTTGTATAGACTGATGCTTCAATAGAGTACTATTAATAGTATAGTATGTAAATGTACCGAGTATTGTCATACTTCGAAGTACGTGTTTGCCGTGCGCCACTTGTTGAACTTTCTTTTATGGCAGGCTCGACAAGGAGATGGCCGCCGCCAACACCTCTCAGCCCGCCTCCACGGCTTCGTCCTCCCGAGCGCGGCCAACCCCCACGGCCCAACGCTACGCCCCGCAGCAGCAGCAGCGGGCACCTGCAGGGAAGCCGCAAAATACGTCCGCTTCGGCAGCATCGAAGCGAGGCGAGGCAGCCCGTCGCGCCCGCGAGGAAGAGCTAAAACAGCAACAACGCGTCAAGGAGCAAGAGCAACAACGCCTAAGAGAGCAAGCGCGGAAAGAGCAGAGAGAGCGAGAGCTAGAGTGCCGGAGAGTGGAAGAGCTCCTGAAAAAGGAAGAACGCCTTAAGGAGGAAGCGCGTCTCGAAGATCAAAAGCGACTAAAAGCTGAGGCTGACCGAGCTGGCGAGCGCAAAGCGGTGAGGCTAGTTTTTTTAAAAACTTTTTTTCGTTGCAGTTTGGCTTTGACATTAATCGGATGATATACTTGTTGCAACAATCCACACATCGGACGGATCACGAGCTAGATCATATAGATCATATAGATCATATAGATCCTGTATCTGTCGTCATGGTATGTTGTGCAGGATCTGTGTAGTATAGATCCAACCCAGGAAACACGTGCTAGATCATTCATGTCATCCGGCTCTTACCCGACTACATGATCTGTAGGCCATGCAGACCATGTAGACCAGGGAACGGTCTGCCCTGAGAGACAGATCATCAATACAGATCTGACCTATCCATCTACATGATGCGCATGCGTCTGGCAGTACATTTCGACATTTTTTTTTATGTGCGGTCGCGGCCTCTCTGGTTGTTCAGTCGGTGCACGAGAGGCCACAACATCACAACACAGCAGAGGTGTAACCCATTTTAAGACCATCCGGTTTAAGACCATTCGGTTCAAGACCATCCGGTTTGAGACCATCCGGTTTAAGACTTCCCGGGAGATAAGACAAAAAAAAGTATTTGGAATTTGCATGGGATAATTTTTCCAGTACAGAAGTAAAAGGTAAGACCTTAGAGTAGAGATAAGACCACCTATTGACTACGTATTGACTGGCTTGTGACGGGGTGGTCTTAAAGGCTCTTAAAGTGGGTACACCACTGTAAGACAATTGTCGTGTTGCAACAATCTACCTTGTTACGCATGCGCCTGGCAAGTAGCGATGCATGTCACAATATGACACAAGCAAATCAAGTGCTGCAACAAGCTGTTCATACAGTAGTGGTCCCTCTATAGTGCCGGTATGTGCCAACCGGAAATACCGGCACTATAGCGGCAACCGGCACTACGTCGCATGCTGCCGCAACTGGTTGTTTCCATGTGTGCCAAGCGATTTCACAGACACTATAGCGGGCAACCGGCACTACTCAACCGGCACTATAGAGAGATCTCTACTCTACCTTTATACGCGTCCATCCGGTGATTAGGGATGCATACCACAATAGGACACCAGACTAAGCAACCTACCTTGATACGCATTTATCTGGTATGTATTTCGTATGCAGGCGCAGACTCGCGCGCAGGCGCAGGAAGAGCGCAGGCTTCGGCGGGTGAAGGCCAGGAGGGAGCGCGCAATGGATGCTGTGAGTTCCATCCACGATACAACTATATATCATATCATGTCTAGGGTAATATAAGTAAATACAGAGGATTGTATATAAGTACACGTAAATTTAGGTAAACTAGCGGTACGGCCACGGCTCCGCCCGTGGCGCTAGCCCTGCACTGCCCATGGCAGCATGTAAGCATACGGTCTGTGAACTGTGAACAC